>JAHFWG010000107.1:112937-132830 GCA_020233015.1 Callinectes sapidus | reverse complement strand
TATATATATATATATATATATATATAATGTATATAAGGCAAAACAGCAACGACAACATCTTAGTGCCCTTCCTCGCCTGGTGCTGGTGTTCCTGAGGCGAGAATTCCAGTGTGTTCCCCGTTTCAGACCAAGGCTCTGCTCTGTATCACTGTTATGGCATTACGTCCCTTCCGTTATGCGTCGCTGCACTGGGATGAACCGAACGTGAGCTATGCGCGCGCGCGCGTGTGCGTGTGTGTATGTGTGTGTGTGTGTGTGTGTGTGTGTGTGTGTGTGTGTATGTGTGTGTGTGTGTGTGTGTGTGTGTGTGTGTGTGTGTGTGTGTGTATGTACTTGGAGTATGCGTCCGCCGCTCTTCCTGACTGGCCTACATTGGTGACCTGCGTTGACAAGTTGCCTGCCACGCGCCTTACACTATTGGGGCGCCTTCCGTGTGTCTGTGTTGGTAGCTCTTAGTTTGTCCAAGAGATGGCACTGTTGTCCCTCTCAGCCACACTCAACGGATTTCCTTTCACAATCATGTATTTTATGTATCTGTATGTGTATGGTTGTACTTACTTCATTGAGCTACAGGTGTATGGATTTTCTACATTCATTTTTTTGTTTTCACTTACAGTATCTTGGAGACTAGCTATGAGCAAGAAAATGCAAAAAAAAGTTACTCTTAAAAAGTTAGGTGAGAGTAAAAGTAAAAAAAAAAAAAAAAAAAAAAGAAAAAAAAAAGAAAGCGAAAGGAAACAGAAAAAGAAAAGAGAGAAACCTAAATTTTTGAATGATTTTATGTATATATGTTGATCTTATTTATTTATTTTCATTTATCTTATAAATTTTTATTTTATTTTATTCTATTCTATTTATTTATTATTTTATTTATTTATTTATTTTTATTTATTTATTTACTTATATATTTTATTTGATTTTATTTATTTATTTATTCTTTTTTTTTTTCTTTTTTTTTTTTTTTGTGTGTGTGTGTGTGTGTGACGGTTCCGTGTCCTCCGCCCTCAAGGTGCACGCTAAAACAAAACTAAGTCATGTGTTAAAATTCGTGTCCTTTGTTAAGAAGATTAACGATGTGCCGTTGGAAGAGCGAGGGGTATCCAGCCTCGTCATAGCACAAATTCTTTAACGAGATGGGAGCCGAGAGAAATGGACAATCTGATGACCCAGTGATGTATGTCATGCAAGTAGTTACCCAAGCTAGCACCATTGTAAGCGCTATAATAAGAGACTTTTGTGTCACCAACGTGCTCAGTATGTAGGCATTTCAATATATGTTGGTTTTGATAAGCTTTGTTCCTTATGTTTTGAGAAATATTGTAATGTGTAAGAAAACTGTGGTCATCAAACTATGTATTTATCTGTGTGTGTGTGTGTGTGTGTGTGTGTGTGTGTGTGTGTGTGTATGTGTGTGTGTGTGTGTGTGTGTGTGTGTGTGTGTGTGTGTGTGTGTGTGTGTGTGTGTGGTTATTCACTCATCAATTCAATCAATCAATTTCTCACAGCCTTAGCAACGCGAGGATACTGCAATATGCCACACACAGCTACAATAGAGAACAAAGACATGTATCCCTCCTTCACACCTGTATCTCACACACTTGCTTTATATGTAACACAATTGCACCAGCAAACACATCACTCACCATAAATCACCATAAATCACAATATTTCCCCATATACATAACCATCTGTCTATTGCATCACCATAGTCCATTATATTTTATGTCTGGCTCTTGCTCTCCTCGTTATCTTGACTCATTCATGGTCGCACAGCTGCTGATGTTGATTGGAAATTAGGCACACTGTGTTTACCTGTACTTACTATTTGCATATTTCATATGGGTATGTGTTCAGTCATGTGCGTTTTATGTGTTAAAACACACACACACACACACACACACACACACACACACACACACACACACACACACACACACACACACACACTGGATGAGCTGGATGAGTTGTTTACTCCCATATGATTTATTCAAGATTATCACAAGAAAAGAATACGTATACTTCAAAAAGGCGTTAAAAGTTTCTTCATGATGTAGTAAGAATTATTTATTTCTTACAACAGCGGGTGATGAGAACGGCTGATAAGGAGATAGAAGAAATACATATCGCACACTGCAGCACAAGTATGGTGATCATACATTAACATATACAGGCAAAGAAAAAAAAGTTCCCAACAATTTGTGAGACCACTTAGAATGATGACTACTTAGAGCTCAGTTGTTGACACTGCAGCTGAATCTTTGTCTCTCTTTCATTCACCATTAAGTCGAAAGAAGAAATATGAATGTCTTTCCTACCTTCCCTTAGTCCAGCACCCAACGCTTCCAGCCAGCATAGCGTAGCCCGGAGCAAACACATCATTCATCCAATAGTATTTCAACATTTACTTCTCCCTCAAAGAAGCTAAAAGGAGAAAACTGCAATAAGAAATAGTTTAATGAAAAGAGTTATGCTTGGTAGAAAACGGGTAAGGAATTAAAGGGGATCAGGTGCAGATAGAGACGGACTATAAGATAAAGTGAAGGGAAGGACGAGAAAAGAAATATGATTACAACATTTCCCTTCCGTGTGTTCACCATCCGGCACACGACATACTAATAAAGGAACCTTTCTGTGCGTGTTTCACAGTTCACTACGAGCCTTGAAGGTCCCCGCTCACTAGTCTAGAGATATATCAAGAGAGGGAGACTCGAGATACACAAGCGTCTTTGAGAATAGCTACCCCCGTCGCCAAGACTTCAAAGGAACCGAGGCGCGCATAATCAGATTTGGACACAACTAAGTTCTCTGTCGGATGTTGGTCTTCGCCAGTGCAGCGCGGCGTTTCCAGAAGCCTCAAAGGAGTGGGTAGTGTCAACATCCCATCAAAGCATTGCATCTTGATCGCTTTATGTGATATGGGAGGGTGCATGGGTAGATGGAAGCGAGTAATAAGACAGACTGATTGATGAATTAATTGGTGGGTGGCTGGCTGGTTTGGTTTATCAGTTAATTGATTATCTGGTTAGTTATTTCAAGACCAAGAGTGATGTTGCTATGAAGAAAATGATAGGTAGAATTGCTAAATTAGTTGTTGACTAGCTGATGTCAGGCGCTGGAATGATAAGGATAGTAGTAGTAGCATCAGCATCAGCATCAGCATCATCATCATCATCATCAGCAGCAGCAGCAGCAGCAGCAGCAGCAGCAGCAGCAGTAGTAGTAGTAGTAGTAGTAGTAGTAGTAGTAGTAGTAGTAGTAGTAGTAGTAGTAGTAGTAGTAGTAGTAGTAGTAGTAGTAGTCGTCGTCGTAGTAGTAGTAGTAGTAGTTGTTGTTGTTGTTGTTGTTGTTGTTGTTGTAGTAGGCAAGGTTGCCCGGCGTGGAGAGTTGAGAACACCAAACAAAGAAACTAAAGGGTCAATGAAATTATCCCATTTACCCCGTCAATTTTTTTTTTTTTTTTTTATTTTAATTAGGGAGGATTTATACAAACGATAGAATATTTCATTATTTCATTGCGTAAATACTACAATACTATGCAATATGTTGAAAATTATTAAAATACTAAGTAAAGTTTTTTTATTGTGGAATGTGCAACAGTGCAATACAATAGATATATCTTATTCAATTAAAACATTTGCGAGCCGAAGGTGATACTATGCAAGATGTGTTGAAAATTATTGAAATAGTAAGTAAAGTTTCTTTTAATTACAGAGGATTTATACAAACGCTAAGATATTTTTCTATTTTATTGTGTAAATACTTCAATACTATACATGATGTGTTCAAAATTATTAAAATACTACGTGGATTTTTTTCTTTTTTAATTGTAGGGTGTTGCTATTGGCAATCAATGAAAACGTCACCTCCTTGGCATTGTGTTTGTAATCGACACCCCCATGGCAAAATTATATCAACTCGCACTACCCACTCCGACAGCCAGACGTGCAGACACCGCCACCACCACCACCAGCACCAAACCTTCCCAGAACTTCCGACTGTCGAGATGGTTCAAGGTTTTCCAGGATGATTGTTCGGTGTTTTCCTGTTGCTCTCATTTACCGACTAACCCTGAGGAGTTGAACACACAGCCCAGACTTATGTTCGTGTGTGTGTGTGTGTGTGTGTGTGTGTGTGTGTGAGTGAGTACCAGCTGCTTTCCTTCTTCCCTACATAACGCGAACGTCCACCAATATGGGTCAGTGGTTTAGAAAGCAACAGCAGAGGGGTAATTATTTCTCCGACATCGTTACACAAATGAAGGAGAAAGAATTATGTTCTTTTTTTCTTTTCCTTTCTCTTTTTTTGTCATTACGTTCTTGAGTTTATTTATCTGTCTCTTACTTGCAGGCATCATTGTTTGTAATGCTATGGTTCTATTAGTGCTACGTAAACCATTATTTGCTAGTTCTTTGTTGGCAAGCGCGCACACACACACACACACACACACACACACACACACACACACACACACACACACACACACACACACACACAAAGCAGACCCCCCAGAGACACAAGACAGGTGTTGAGAAGTATTTTATTACGCCGTTATTCAGAACATGAAGCAGCGAGTCATCACTCGGGGTGACAAACTCTCTCTAAATAGTAGGACTGATCACATTAAGATCAGTGACTCCAACTATTTTTGTTAAGAACATGTCCGGTTAATTTAGGTGAAAGCTACTTATTCAAGAGAGCTAATAATTATGTTAAATAATTCAACTTCAAAAATAATTTTAAAATTATTTTCACTATGGGTATCTTCTCAATAGAAGTCATGGATATTTTTCTAGATGCCAAGACCCATGCATAGATTAATTTCATAACACAACACAAGCAAACACATCACATCCTAACCTAACCTAACCTAATCTAACCTAAATTAACCAAACACTAACCTAACTTAATCCAACCTAAACTAATCAACTCATTACAACCCAATGTTCCACAACGTAACGTAGCCTTCATTCTAATCTAACACCCAATCGTAACTTGACCTAACCTAACCCACACCAAAAGTAGATGGAGTGACTCATGTTTACGTAATCCAATAAGTTTGTACTAGAAGTTCACAGCGTCATCTGTATACCACTCGATACAAAGTAACAAAATAGCAAGTCTGGTGAGCATACAGTAATGTGTTCAATGAATAACTACGTTTGAAGTGTTCAGAAGATACAAAACAGTGAGTGTTGTATGTGTGGTGTCAGTGTGACTAAAGTTTTAGTAGCAGTGCTGAGGACAGACTCACAGCATGGTAGAGTAGAATACGATAAAAAGAACCATAAGGATAGGTAGGTAAAGTATGATCATCTATATATGGTAGTACTGGAAAGGAGGAAGAGTTTTGTCAAGAGGAAGATGTGACTCAGAAAGATGGTTGAGTATAGCCGCATTGTGGTGGAAATAAGAACAGTTTGATTATAGCGCCGACGACTGTTGTTGGAGCTTTTGGTAGAGTAACTATGTGGAAGGCTGTGGTGGAATATATGTAGTAGATGTGTTGATAGACATTTGGAGTGCTCTTCTGATATGTGTGGATGGTCATCAAAATAATGGTTCTGGAAGAAAACAAAGTGTAAAAGAAGGATTGGAGGTTCTGTACATAACAACAATAACAACTAAGAGAGGGAGGCCTAGAGAGTTTAAGAAACGTAAATTTAACAAATAAATTGATGGCCAATTTAATTGGTTATCCATTCATAATTAAAAGACATTCCTGCCTAAGAGAAAATAAACGACGATTCATGATAAAACTACAGACAGAGAAGGACGCATTTCTACATTCTGGGAAACACTTGTAAGCAGAAACTGGCTACCCTTAATTTCCACGGCGCCGCGGTGTAGAAAGTTGACCCCGTGCAATTCTGGGACAACGCTTTCCTGTGAAGTGTCGTGGCCCTGGGGAGGTACCGAGGAGACAACCATGTGGAGGCGCCCCTTTTTGTGACCGTCTAGCTTGCGGTAGCGAGAGTGGTAGCGCTATTTGTGGCACGATTGGAAGAGGCGGTGATTGAACTGGTGGGAGAAATGGTGGTGAAGCTGGTAATGGATGTGACGCTGAGGGTGCTGATGGTGAGTGTGGTGGGTGAGGCAAGGCAAGGGGTGGTGGAGATGGCATCAGCGGGTACACATCCGTCGTAGGTAATGGAGACGGTGACGGGGGCGGTGTGAGTGAGCATCGTAGTCGTGGTGATATGGAAGGTGGTGTGGATGGTAATGTCCTCCACGGGCAGGATCCTCGGCGTGCGGCGTCCTGTGGTGTCCTGACCACAGTCACAGGAGGGCAGAACGGCCTCCACTAAGTTCGTAGTAGTACTGACTGTTTCGTCTCCCTTAGACACATGTGGTGATGTTCTGCAGGCATGGGAGATGAAAAGAGCTATCAGTGGGTGAGGTGGTTATGAAAAATACACGTAGAATTTCTATCTGTAATCAATCTACACTATGATGAATTAAATTTATATTAACAATTATACCAGTCTGCATATGTCATGATCGTGCGTTGGCGCAATCCAGTAGAAATATTTGGTAGTATAAGCATAAGGAATGCAACAAAGACGAAGCTCCTGAGTGTTAGTAGTCAATATAGGACGAGAAGCAAAAAGTTCAAGTTTGATAGAAATGGACTTAAAAAGAGATAGGCATATATTGATTTGCAGATTGAGTGATGGATGACTGAAACAAACCCCTCAATAACGTGTAATCATTAAGTCAAAACAAAACTCAAAATAAGATTAAATAGATGTAAGGGTAGGTTCGGACATTTTTCTTGAGGATGTATCACGTGTAGTCCTGCTAACTTGTTACAGCTTCCCTGATGCTCCCATGTTTTTATATTTTATTACCACGCTTCAAGTGTTCATGTGTTGGAGACAAATAAGAATAATTGGTGTGGTAACTCACGGTGTGGCGGCGACGGAAGTGGTGAGTGGGGTGGTGAGGATGCCTTCAGGGAAGTGGTCGCTGCCCTCACAGGCTGATACTCCATGCGCCACGGTGGTGCAAGTCGGGAACAGCACTACGGTGTGACTGACTGTGGTCCACTGCGTGGACAGAAGTGTCTTGAAGGTTAGCAGTCGTGTTTGTGACCCTGTGAATGTTGCAGACTCATTGGTGGCGTCAGAAAGGCTCGGCTCCACACCAACTTGACACACGCTGCTGACACTGAGGCACGCCAGGACCACCAGGGTCAGTGTTGAGGCTACGGTGCTGCCTGACATCTGTGGTGGAAACAGCAAGTGTCAGTGGTAAGGAAGACAAATTGGGAGCCACGCTTCACCAGACACTTCCACGTCCTTCACCTGCCATGGAGAGAGAGAGAGAGAGAGAGAGAGAGAGAGAGAGAGAGAGAGAGAGAGAGAGAGAGAGAGAGAGAGAGAGAGAGAGAGAGTCTGACTGACTGACTGACTGACTGACCGGCTGACTGACTGGCGGACTGACAAACGCTCAAATCCACCGCAGCGAACTAACTACATCCAAACACGTCAGAGCAGTATAATATTGTTGTAACGCCAGACGCGTATAATATTGTTGTACCCGGAGCAAGTTGGGCAAATAGCGGCATGTAATGGAAAGCCGCAGTCGTTGGGAGCTTTCAACTTCCTGGGATAAGTTTTGAGCTGCAGAAACAAGTTGTTGCCTCGCTCGTGTTGTGCTAGACTGTGTTGTGCTGTGATGTAGCAACTCCGTGTTAATTATTTAGTTTATCTTTTATGCTTGTGTGAAGGAGGCTGTTTAAGAACATTAAAAGATAAAGAACGCTGAAGAACAAGACTCGGAGGAGGAATGAACAGTGGAGAGAACACACGGGAACGCTGAAAACACGGCCAGAGAATACGCGAGAACGTTTTAAATAGCACTACTCAGAGACGTAAAAAGATAACTCAGATGCGAAAAGAGAGAGGAGAATGGAACTTGGGAGGGGGTGGGGGTAAACACAATTGAGACAAAAACACCGTCAAAATTTGTCCATCAAGACAAGATGAGCAGAAGCAGTACGCATTTCTCAGCACAATTTTGATTTACTTTTTTCCTTACTGTTGAAAATCCTCGTCTCTTATTTCCTGGTATCTGATTTCCTTTGGCTCATTTATTCCATACTACTTTTATTGTCTCTTATGTTTTCAGTCATTCTTTTCTTCATTCCCTTTCTATTTTGTCCGCTAATTGGAATGTAGTCATATATGATAGCTTTTCTTCACTGTGAATTTTTACTGTAGTTGATTAGAATTACAAATTTATTCGAGTCTCTCTCTCTCTCTCTCTCTCTCTCTCTCTCTCTCTCTCTCTCTCTCTCTCTCTCTCTCTCTCTCTCTCTCTCTCTCTCTAACTCTAACTCGTACATAAACTGGCAAATATAATCAAATCTCCCTCTATCTCAACAATCTCCACATGATGCATATACAACGAATGATCAAACTTTACCACCGTCAGCTCTACACCCGAGGACCCACCACCACTACCACTCGTGTACCTACAGACGCGGGCTAACCCTTGGGGGCAGACCCATACCAGGGAATGTGAGGCCCCAGAGATGCCACGTCGACATGCCACGCGGGGACCCAACAAGTGCTACAGGCGTTACGTGAGCTGCCTGGTGACTGTATAGCGGCGATTTTTCCTCCATTATCCTGCCTGGCCTTGCGCTCCTGGTACGGTGACGAGGAGCTATGGTGGTGGTGGTGGTCGTGTGGTGGTGGTGTTAGTTGCCTTTCGTGATTTCAGGGAGAGAGAGAGAGAGAGAGAGAGAGAGAGAGAGAGAGAGGAGAGAGAGAGAGAGAGAGAGAGAGAGAGAGAGAGAGAGAGAGAGAGAGAGAGAGAGAGAAGAATGTGTGTGTTTGGTTACTGTTATTGGTATTGGTTCTGTTACTAGTACTTCTGTTTTATTCTGTTTGTTTTTCAGTCTTTATTGTTGTGGAATTAGCTGTATTATTAGTTGTTTAGCTGTTTCTGTATCTGTCTTTCTGTCTTATTGTGTATTTATTATAATTTTTGTGTCTTTTTATCAATATGTGGTCTCTTCTACTTCAAGGAAACAACACGCACACACACACACATAAAAAAAAAATAAATAAATAAATGAATACAACTTAAACTATCAATACAAAAACAACAACAACTACTACTACTACTACCACCACTACTACTACTACTATAACAACAACTACTACTACAACAACTACTGCTACTATCAGGGCCAGGGTACATGCACAGCGGAAGTTTGCCCAGGGGTCCCAGCCGAGCAGCCCCGCGCCCACCCCAGTGAAGGAGACGAGAGAACTGCGAGAGAGGACCACCACTTCAGAGCCTCGGACCAGGAGCGCCACCCAGGCCGCCCCGCCGCCGCCGCCGCTGGACCTGGTGGAGGTTCCTGTGAGGCCGACGGTCGAGGATTTCCTGACGTTTTTGTGCTATAGGGGTGAGTGTGTGGTGGTGGTGGTGGTGGTGGTGGTGGTGGTGGTGGTGAGATAAATGATGGTGATGAATAAGTGATGATAATGATGTTGCTACTATTACTACAACCGCCATTACTATTATTACTACTACGCTGAACTATAATGTTAAATAAGTGATGATAATGTTGCTACTACTACTATTACTACTACTGTGAACTATAATGTTATATAAGTGATAATAATGATGGTACTATTACTACTGTTGACAATGTTAATAGTAATGATGTTAGCACTACTACTACCATTACTTCTACAAATCATGTGTTTTTCCTTCCTCTATTTTACTAAGCTCTTCTTCTTCCTTTTATACTTTACCATCCTTCCCCTCCTCTTCTCTCTCTCTCTTTGTTTTCTCTCTCGTCCCTAAAAATAGAATAAAGGACAATACTAACCTAAAATAAAATAAAACATGAAATCCAACCCCAAATCAAATAAAAACAGAAAACAAAGCTAAACTAAACCTAACCTAATGTAACCTAACCCAACCCAACCCAACCCAACCTAACCCAATCTAAAATAAAATGAAACACATGAAATCCAACCCAAATCAAATAAAAACACAAAACAAAGCTAAACTAAACCTAACCCAACCAAAAATAACTCAAATGAAAATAAAACACATGAAATCAATTCCAAATCAAATAAAAACACAAAACAACACAAAACTAAACCTAACCTAACCTAACCTAATGTAACCTTACCTAACCTAACATAACCCAAACCCAAACTCATGAAATCCACCCCCAAGTCAAATAAAAACACAAAACAAAGCAAAACTAAACCTAACCTAACCTAATCCACCCCCAAATCAAATAAAAACACAAAACAAAGCAAAAAAAAACCCAACCTAACCTAACCTAACCTAATGTAACCTTCCTCTCCGCCAGGCACTAAGATGTTGCCGCCCGGTCTGGAGCACTTCAACTCCCCTCAGCTGGTGGAGCAGTGTGGAGAGAGTAGGTGTCAGAGCCCCGCCAGGGAGGACAGGAGCACCAGGCTGTCCAGGAAGAGGCAGGATGGGTACACACTGGAGAGGAGGGATAGGGAGAAGGAATTGTCTAAGGTGTGTGTGTGTGTGCGTGTGTTTGTGTCTGTGTGTGTTTTCTTTCGTTTTTTGTTTTGTTATTTTTATTTTTTTGTGTGTGTTTTTGTTTATTATTTTTTTTCTTATTGTTTTCTTTCTTATTTATTTGTGTGTGTGTGTGTTTTCTTTCATTTTTTCTTTTTTGTTTTGTTTTGTTTTGTTATTTTTTGTTTGTGTGTGTGTTTTTGTGTTTATTATTTTTTTCTTATTGTTTTCTTTCTTATTTATCTGTGTATATATGTGTTTTCTTTCATTTTTTCTTTTTTTTTGGTTTTGTTTTGTTATTTTTTTGTTTTTGTGTGTTTTTGTGTTTATTTTTTTCTTGTTTTCTTTCTTATTTGTTTATTATTGAGTTTGTTCCTGTTTTTTTCAATATTTTTCTAATTTTTCTTTCTTTGTCGTCTGTTTGCATTAGTTTTTCCTCTTTCTTTCTTGTACATATTTTCCATTCATATTATTTGTCTTCTTCCTTTCCTTTCTCTCTCTCTCTCTCTCTCTCTCTCTTGCGGAAACTGAACCAAACTTAACCCAATGCAATATAATATACACTAACTTAACCTAACGTAACCAAACTTAATCCAATGCAATACAATATACACTAACCTAACCTAACCTAATCCAATGCAATATAATATACACTAACCCCAGGACTCGGTGAAGAAGAACCTGGATCAAGCGACGGAGAGCGACAGCACCTACTCCTTCCCTTACCGGGTGACGCGCAGCACCCCCCACCCTCCCCCCGCCCCGGCCCCCACCCCCCCTCCCCTCCCCAACGCCCAGAAGAAGCTGTCCAAGAGACTCATGATGAAGAAGGCGCTAATCCTCCAGAACAAAGCCAAGACCATCAGGATGCAAGGTTAGGATAGGTTAGGTTGGGGTTAAGAGTCATTTCGGTGACTTTTGGAGGGTTGTGAGTCATTTCGGTGACTTTTGGAGGGTTATGAGTCATTTCGGTGACTTTTGGAGGGTTAAGAGTCATTTCGGTGACTTTTGGAGGGTTAAGAGTCATTTCGGTGACTTTTGGAGGGTTAAGAGTCATTTTGGTGACTTTCGGAGGGTTAAGAGTCGTTTTGGTGACTTTTGGAGGGTTAAGTCATTTTGGTGACTTACGGTGATTTTGGACATGTTGAAATTAGATTAAGAGTTGTTTTGGTGACTTGGGCAAAGGTTTGGAGTCATTTTGGTGATTTTAGGAGTGCTAGGTTATGTTAGGAGTCATTTTGGTGAATTATGGGCTGGTTCAGGTGACTTGGACGATTTGGAGTCATACTGGTGACTCAAGAGGGGGTTAGGTAAGGTGAAGTATTGTTTCAGTGACTTGGAAGGAGTTAGGAAGGGCCAGATTAGGTTAGGAGTCATTTTGGTTAACAGCATAACAAAAAATTTAACAAAACCCCCACCAGCTTACACTACCCAGTTTAAAGTCCGTTTGGTGACACATTCAGAGCGCAAGAACCTATCGCTGCGGCGGTGTGAGGTGCAGGTGACAGACGCGGCGCTGCAGGGGTCCTCAGTGGCCACGCGCTCCGGCCGGCTGCTGCAGAAATATAGATTGTCCGCCACCACAGCCATCGCACGGAAGAAAGCAAGAGTGGCCATGCGTTCTTCCATCAGGCCAAAGCAGAAGTTGTCCAGGATATTGCAGAGGTGTGTGTACGTGTGTGTATACGTGTGTGTGTGTTTACCTACTTGTGTACAGGGGCATTCATTCTTTTTTATCTTTAAGGGGACTGGCAAATTAGTACGCTTCTTATTTTCATCATTTTTGTATCTTTTGGCAAACTTTCCCCCCTCTTACATAAAAAAATTATTCGTGTGTGTGTATTTATATCTCAATTTTTCAACGATTTATATATTCTCATCTCAAAACACCATATTTTAACCACACAATGACACATCACCCCCAACCACCACCCTAACCTAACCTAACTACCCCAGACTTGGCGGGACGGCACTCACGGCAGACTCCAGAGTGCCGAGGATAACACGGAGCCAGGCGGAGGGGCGGACGGAGGCTGGGGGAGGGCGAGAGGTGGAGGGGAGGGTGAAGGAGAGGAGTGAGGGGGGGAAGGTGAGGAAGGAGGAGAAGGGGGAGGAGGCCACACAGTTTCCTCGCCCCGTCAGGCTGGTGCGACCTAAATTACACGGCAAGGTCATCGTCAGAAAGGTCGTCAGGGTCACACGGGAAGGTAAGAGGTCGTTTGTTCGTTTGTTTGTTGGTTGTGGTTTGTTTTTGCTTTTTTCTGTTGTCTTGTTCTTAGGAGATTGTCATTATTCATTTGCTCTTCTTTACTTTATCCATTTATTCCTGCATTGTCTTCTTTTTTCCTTTTTTTTCGTTCATTCATTCATTCACTCCTTTCTTTATTAATTCTTTCCATCCTTCTTTCATTTTCTTTCCCTCATAAGTAACCAAAAAAGAAAAAAAAAGAAATACACTTCCCATTCCTTCTCTCACTCACTCACTCACTCACTCACTCACTCACTCACTCACTTATTCACTCACCAACTATCCCTCCACAGCGCTCAAGAACACCGAGAACGGCACAAACCACATTGACGCCAGCCCCACGACCCCCCCAGGCCAGGCAGCATCACCCCCACAGTCCCCCGACCAACTCCCGCTGGCCAAGAGACTGCGGCGTAGCACTCAGGACGCCACCACCACCCACGCACCCACCGCCAAGAAAACCGCCACGCACACACACAAGAAGGACACACCCACGCCACTCGAGAACGACAAGACCACCTCCTCGCCCGCGTCTTCCTCCTCCCCGCTGTCCCTCCGCAGTCACACACACCTGGAGAACGTCGTCACTTCTACCTCAGGGTCAGACACGCCAGCCAACAGCACCCCCACGAAGAACGCACACACACCCCACAGGTCGTCCGTTACTTCCTCCCCGACGGTCTCCTCCACTTCCTCGCCGCACAACACCAGGTCCTCCACGCCAGCCAAGCCGTCGCCACACTCCGCAAGTCCCAGTCGAAGGTCAGCGAGAGAGGAACGCCCCACCAAGGAACAGGATGATGAGGAAGAGTAAGTTTGGTGGTGTTTTGTGGTGTTGTGGTGTTGATTTGGGGTTTGATTTCATTGGTGTGGTGTTAAGTTTGTGTGTTTGAGTGGCGTTGTGGGGAAGTTTTTAATTTCTTTGTGGTGTTGTGGTAATTTTCATTGGTGTGTCTAAAATTGATTAGTTTTTTTAGTGTTTTGTTGTGGGAAGTGAATTTTTTTGTGGTATTCTGGTATTTATTCATCTTCATTGGTTTGTTTTATATTTTTCACACACACACAGATACACACACACACACACACACACACACACACACACACACACACGCACACCAGCCAGTAACATTGATGACCTGCCCACAGAAGGACTCCGGTGACTCGCATGCGTCCCAGCAGGAGGAGCAGGGAGGGCACCACAGCGTACCTCCACCTGGTCAGTGACAGCCGAGGGAATGGCAAGTCCCTCACAGCAGCAGTGGTGGCGGCAGTTGGTGTCAATGCACAGCACCACCACAAGGAAGAGGAGGAGGAGGAGCAACAGCAGGAGGAGGAGGAGGAGGAGGAGGAGGAGGAAGGTGAAGAAGAGGAGGACGAGGAGGAGGAGGAGGAGGAGAAGGAGAGTGGTGCAAGTGTCAAGGGGCATAACAGGACCAGTAAGTGTGTCTTGTTGTTTTGTTTGTGTTTAAGGTTTAATGAATGAATTGTGTTGTTGTTGTTGTTGTTGTTGTTGATGTCCACCATTAATGTGTGTGGTGTTTCAGAAGAAGGCAACGGGGCACAGCGGCCTCACAACGGGCCGGGGCCACACCAGGCGTCCCCGGCAGAGTCTCCGGGCAAGCCGGGCACCCGTAAGATTCTCAGGAAGGCTCGGGAGGCAGAGACGGAGAGACAGACAGACAGACAGACCTCAGAGGCAGAGAATGTGCGGGTGACGAGACGAACACCGGCAAAGGACGAGGCAGGCGGCAGCCGGCGGCCCAGGCGAGGCGATGCGGCGGAGGGCGGCAGTGGTGCCAGGGGTGCGGTGCGCTCCGAGGCCACACCAGCCGCCTCCAGGAGTCTGCGGAGGACCAGGAGCGATGCGGACGACACGACGCGGAAGGCACCAGTGCCACCCACCCGCCGCGCCTCGCTGGACACGGACGGCCTGACGGAGGCCAGCAAGCAGCGGCGCAAGGCCCGGCCGGACCACGCCGCCCACCAGGACAGCGACACCGACGACAGCGAGCGACTCGGTGCCAACACTCGCTCCAGGAGGGAGCTGAGGCGGGCCGGCCATGCCGAGGCCGTGCCTGCCAGGAGACCAGAGGAGGTCGACAAGGCGGCCAGGAGCAGGGTGGCCCGGCACGGTGGTGGGGAGGGCCATGGTGGCGGCAGCGGAGGCGGGGGGTCACTGAGGGACGTGTCGCCGGAGATTGCCAAGCCGACGGACCTGGTGACCATCAGCGAGTTGAAGCCCAAGGTGGAGGTGGAGCCGCTGCCCACCAGGAGGAACTGCAGCAAGGCTGAGGCCGTCAAGGAAGAGGCCGCGCCACTCAAGGACGAGAGGGAGGACAAGGCGGCCCTGGAGATAAAGACGGAGGCCAAACCTGCCGCCACCGCGGCCCACAGGAGTCCCGAGGCCAGCGACAACCTGCACGGGCCGGGAGGCAAGTCCCGGCGGGCCGTGACGCAGGAGAGGCGGCCGGAGCAGCACGCGTCGCGGGAAAGCACCAGACAGGCCACCCTTCGCCGCAGCACAGACAAGTCAGACAGCGGCAGCGAGGCGGCAGAGTCCCGCAGCGGCAGCAGGAGTCGCAGCGGCTCTCTGGGTGGCACAGAGCCCCTCGCCCCGGAGGACAAGAAGGCCACCACCACCGCCGCCACCACCACCACTGCCACCGCCCCGCAGAGCCGCAGGAAATCCATTGGTGGGCGGCGGCGCAGCAGCAACCACGACGAGGCCAAGCTGAACGAGGTGCTGGAGAGCGTGGCCAAGGACTTTGAGCGCGACATTGACGGCGACCACTACGAGAAGATGGAGAAAGACTTCATGATGGGCAACAAGTCCCCGGACAAGAACGGCGCGGCGCCGCCCCCGGACCGCGACGACGCAGACGCCTGGGACGACCGCTCCGCCAACTCGGCCGACGGCAGCGGCGGGACGGCCAGAGGGGGGGCGGGGCAGGCGGGCGGTGGCGGTGGCGGGGGCAGCCCCAGTCCCCGGCGAGGCACGGCCAGCAAAAAGCTAAGTGACGTGGTGCGCAGTCTGCAGCGCAAGGCAGAGGGCCCCGGCACGCCACCCGCCCCGGACAGACCCACCTTCCTGCGGGACTTTTCCTCCTGGACCGATGACAAGCAGAGGCAAGTAAGTTCCCCCCCGGTAGCCCCCCCAGCAGGCACCCCGCCCCTCGACACCCCCCCACCACCCCTAGGAGCCGCACCCGGGGGGGAAGGGGAGGCAGAGCAGGACCCTGCCACTCCTCCTCCTCCTCCCCCTCCACCTCCACCTCTTCCTCCAGCACCCCAGAGATCTGGCATGACCAAAGTACAACAGCCTCCCTGCCACCCTGCCCCCCCACCCACCTCACCTCCCCCCACCACTCCCCCATCCTCCTCCTCCTCCTCTTCCTCCACCCCCTCCTCCTCCACCCCCTCATCCACATCCACATCCTCATCCACCACCACTACCACCACCACCACTACCACCACCACCACCACCAGTGAGGACACCCCGCGGGCCGCTCCTCAGCCCCCCGAGCCCCTCCCCAACCTGGGCAAGTGTGTGTCGGCCAGGCTGGTGCCGTCCGGCCACAAGGCCACCGTGGGGCCCAGCAAGGTAGCGGCGGCGGGGGCGGCAGCGGCGGCGGCCCTGGAGCAGGTGACAGTGCTTCCCAGTCTGCCGGTGGCCGTCAAGACCCCGGCTGCCATCAACGTGGTGGGGCCGGGATTCCCCTCCCCCATGGCCATGTCCCGGGTGCCCCAGGGTGTCACCCTGTCCTCAGTGAGCAGTGGTGCCATGGTGGCCAACACCCCCAAGCCCTTGGACCCCACCGCTCTCAAGTGTGGCCCCAAGCAGCTCTATATTGCCCCCAAGCCTCCCACCTCCTCCTGCGCCTCACCCTCCCCCTCGGCAGCCCCTGCCGGCCAGCTGTCCATCTCGGTGCTGCCCCCCGGCACACAGAAGCCCTCCCCGAAGCCAGTACAAATTGCCCCCAAGCCTCCCTCCTCCGCCCCACACCTGCACCCCGCCACCCCCATGCTGGCCCCTCAGGCCGGCCCGGTGCTGCAGGCCCAGGTGCAGTCCCTGGGCCAGGCGGTGCACACGGTGCAGGCCATCACTCAGCCCTTGCAGGCAATGCAGGCCCTGCCGCAGCCCATCCAGGCAGTGCAGGCCGTGGCCCATGGTGTGCCCATGCAGGCCGTCATCACCCAGGCCGTGCTCAACCCCACTCACCTGGTGACCCCCTCCTCCCCTGCCAAGATTGTCACCCAGCCAGTGTTTGTCACTGCCCCCACACCCACCACTGCCCCCTACGCCCTCACCCCCCAGCAGGGTGCACCTCCACACCACCACCACCACCACCACCACCTGGCAGGTGGCGTGGGGGCCGTGGCCCGGGTGTTGGCACCTGCCGTGGTGGGCAAGGTGTCTGCTAAACCCCAGGCCCTGGTGGCCCCCAAGACCCCAGACACCTTGGTGAACCTGGCCCCCAGTGGCGGGGTGCGGCCCGTGGTGCCCCTGGGCCAGGTGGCAGCGCCGCACCACCACCAACACCACCACCACCACCACGCTGCACCACAGATCCTCACCGTCAACGTGGTGCCGCTGGCCACCACACACGTGCAGACCATGGCGGGCCAGGCTGGCCTGCTGGCCAAACCCCAGGCCATCACCACCACGCTCACCCACCACCAACACACACTGCTGCCTGCCACCACTGCCGCCCCTCTCCCCTGCACCACCACCACCACCACCACCACCACCCTTGCCACCACCACCACCACCACTCCTGCCATCACCACCACCACCACCACTGCCTCAGTACCAGTGAGTGGTGGCAGTGGTGGTGTTACAAACACCTGCCAGAGTGCTGGTGTAGCCCATGGGACATCACTGCCTGGTGTGGTGCACAGCAGCACCACCACCACTGTGCAGGAAACACCCAAGGCAGCCACCCCTGCTAGTGGTGCTTGTGGTGGTGGCAGTGGTAATGGTGCTAGTAGTGGTGGTGGTGGAGGTGGTGGTGGTGGTGGTGGTGGTGGTGGTGGTGGTGGTGGAGAGGTGGTTCTCTCCACCAAGCCACCACCACCACCACCACCACCTCCTCCTCCACCACTGCCACCACTGGTGTTGCCAGGGAACAAGGCAGTGGGTGGCAGCAGCAGCAGAGTGGTGTGTGGTGGCCAGGGTGTGGCAGCAGTGTGCACCACTGGTGTCACCACCACCACCATACCAGCCAGGCCCTGCACCACCACTGCCACCACAAACTCCTCCACCACACCTGCCACCACCACCACTGCCACCTTGGTGCTGCACAACCATGTGGGTGGTGTGGCCAGCACCCCACCCAGCACTGTGGTGGATGAGGTGGGGCGAGGCGCTGCTGCAGCCTGTGTGCGGGTGACAGAGGTGTGCAGGACAGGCCAAAAGAACAGCAGCCCTTCCCCCGCCACAGTCCAGGGTGCCTCCCCCGCCGCAGTGCCCTGCCGGCCGTCACAAAGCCCCTGCCCCGTCACCATCACCACTCTGGGTGGGGCGCCGCAGCCCGTGTGGCCCTCCGCCCTGGCCCACCGCGTGTCCACCGTCACCCGGCCACCCGGCCTGCCCCTCAGGCTGTCCCCCAGTGTCAGCATCACCCACCACAAAGTTGGGGCGGGGCGGGGCTCCTGTCCTCTGTCCCTGCAGCCCCGGGACACCTCAGAGAGGGCTGTGGGTGGGCGACCCCGGCCGGTGGTGACCACCACCAGGGTAGACATGAGGAAGGTGGAACGGCCTGCTGTCGTCACCACTGAGTCCTGCACTGCCACCCACACCCCACCCACCCTGGCTGTGGATGCCTCCACCCACACCAACCTGCCCCTCCATGACCCGGAGCAGCCCACACTCCCACCCAAGGCCAAGGTGGAGGCCAGCCCAGCCCAGACCAGTCCGTCAGATGGCCCACAGCCGGGTGAGGACGAAGTTCGCATTGGAGACAGGACAGCTGCAGCGGCGGCAGCGGCAGCCAGCATGAATGGACGCGAGGAGGGCGAGGCGGAGCGTGGCGGGCGTCGCAAGGAGCCGCTGCTGAGGCGCAGTCTGTTCCGGACCAAGAGTGGCGAGGAGAAGCGCGTCGGTGCGGCGGCCATCTACCACCACCGCAGCACCAGGACTGCTGAGGTGAAGCGGCCGTCGGGGGCCTTCTCCCCCCTACACGAGAGCAGCGTGTACGCCTTTGAGCCGGAGGTGGAGGCGCGGCCGGAGGACGCCCTGCCCTTCTCCCAGCGCATCAGGAACATCCAGCCCTCACCCTCCACCTCCCCCGGCGCCTCACCCGTCAAGCCCCCCACCACCACCGCCACCGCCACCACCACTGCCATCACCACTGCCACCACCACCACCACCACCACTGCTACCTCCACTGCCACTGCAGCCACCGCCACCACCAGGCTGGTGCCTCCCATGGCCCAGCAGCCCCCCACCAGGACCCCAGTGCCCGGCATGAGGAGCCCCGTGGTGCGTTCCCTGGCCCCGCTCATTGTGGCCAGACCACGCACCGCTGTTGGGGTGCTGCCCCACCCCCTGGCAGTAGGCAAGAAGACCACCGCCACCGCCACCGCCACCCAGCCTGTGTTGGCCAGCAGGGCCGCCGGCCCCACCACTCCAGACGGCACCACTGTGCTGGCCAAAGGTGCCACCAGAACCACCACCTCACCCCCCACCACACCCCAGGAGGGGGCCAGGGTGGGGGCTGAGTCTGAGGACAAGGAGGCCACCAGCAGCACTAAGAATGGAGGCAGCAGCAGCAGTGGCAGCAGCAGCAGCAACAGCAGCAGCAAGAATGGCGGCCGGAAGAATGTGAGCAGCGCGTCCATTGCCATCCAGTGTGACATGGACGAGGGCGTGGCAGCGGCGGCGGCGGAGGACGGGTCCGTGCGAGCCAACGAGAGCGGCACCCAGACGGACGGCCCGGCCAAGTTCCCGCTGCCGCCCAACGCCTCGCCCTTCTACTACCTGCCGCTGGCCATGGCTGCCCTGGGGGAGAAGCTGCCGGCACAGCTGGTGCAGCAGATGCTGGCCAAGACCCAGGGCCTGGTGGGGGCCGCCGAGGCCGGCATGATCCTGCAGCAGGCGGCACAGCTGGCCCAACAAC
>JAHFWG010000107.1:38381-50254 GCA_020233015.1 Callinectes sapidus | reverse complement strand
GGCCTATTGAGAGAGAGAGAGAGAGAGAGAGAGAGAGAGAGAGAGAGAGAGAGAGAGAGAGAGAGAGAGAGAGAGAGAGAGAGAGAGAGAGAATTTTCTGTATATATTCTGTATTATTCTTTTCTTTCTCTCATACCTTCATTGTTCATTTTGTTATTTTCTTTCCTTCTTTCTTTTTCAACAGCAATAACCACAACAACAACAACAACAACAACAACAACAACAACAACAACAACAACAACAACAACATCTATCTATTCATTTCCATCCAATAAATAAATAAATATAAAAAAATAGACAATAGGAAATATAAAAAAATGACAAAAATAAAACACAGAAAAAAAACATCAAAAAACAAAAAGAAAGATAGAAAAAAACCTTATAATAAATCAATAAAGAAAAAAAAACAAAAAAAAACAAAATCGACAAATAAAAAACATAATAAAAGGTCAAATCAGATACAATAACCCCAAATAAGGTCAATTACCCCCAAAAATCAACCCCAAAGTTAAAAAAAAAAAGTTCCATCCATTACTCACCAAAAATTGACAAAAAAATACATCAAAAAAGGTCAAATCAGATACAATAACCCCAAAAAAGGTCAATTATCTCCAAAAAAACAACCCCAAAGTTAAAAAAAAGTTACTCACCAAAAATTGACAAAAAAATACATCAAAAAAGGTCAAATCAGATACAATAACCCCAAATAAGGTCAATTATAATTATTTCCCCCAAAAAAAACAACCCCAAAGTTCAAAAACCAAAAAGTTCCATCCATCACTCACCACACTTCCATATTTGGGCTCAAAGTTCCGCTGTCTTGCCGCATTAATGTTCCGCCGCTGTGGTGTGACGCGCGGCTTTAGGGTGCGGTCAAAGCAGGGCATCACTGTGTCCGACGGGTCCTGCTCCTCCTGCTGCTATGGGGTAGGGGGGGGGGAGATTAGGTTAGGTTAGGTTAGGTTAGGTTAGGTTGTGGTGGTGGTGTTGTTTTGTGTTGGGTTTGTTATGGTTTTTCTTTTTGTTTCTTGTTGTTTTGTTTCTTTAAGGGTGTTGGTGTTGGTGGTGTTGTTGTTGTTGTTGTTGTTGTTGTTGTTGTGTTGTTGTTGTTGTTGTGTTGGGTTTGTTAAGGTTTTTCTTTTTATTTCTTGTTTTTTTGTTTTTTTAAGGGTGTTGTTGTTGTTGTTTGTGTTGTGTTGTGTTGGTCTTAATATTGCTATTATTACGGTTATTTTGTCTTATAAAGTTACTATTATTATTACTACTACTACTACTACTACTATAACTTCAACTATTTTGTACTGTACTGTAATGTGGCTATTTTTTCTACTAACACTACAACTATAACTATTCTTCATATCACATTTACTACTACAACAACTACTACTACTATCCTTTATACAACAACAACAACAACAACAACAACAACAACAACAACTAACCTGTGCCAGATTGAAGGCAGAGTGGCAGCGGCGCAGGTTAGACCCCCTCACTGGCGATGACCTGGGTGACCCCCTCAGCTTGGTGGTGTACGAGTCTCCAGTGCCTGCGTTACATTAGGTCAGGTTAGGTTAGGTTAGGTTAGGTTAGGTTAGGTTAGGTTAGGTTAGGTTAGGTTACATTAGTTTAGTTCATGTTTAGTTTAGTTTAGTTTAGTTTAAGTCGGGTTACATTATGTTTGGTTGGGTCAGGTTAGGTTAGGTTAGGTTAGTTCATGTTTAGTTTAGTTTAGTTTAAGTTGGGTTACATTATGTTTGGTTGGGTTAGGTTAGGTTGCATTAATTCAGTTCATGTTTAGTTTACTTTAGTTTAAGTTGGATTACATTATGTTATGCTAGGTTAGGTTAGGTTAGGTTAGTTCATGTTTAGTTTAAGTCGGGTTACATTATCTTAGGTTAGGTTTACTTAGTTTTAATTTATCTTTGGGTTAGGTTTGGTTAGGTTAGGTTAGGTTACATTAGTTTAGTTCATGTTTTGTTTAGTTTAAGTTGGGTTACATTATGTTGGGTTAGGTTTACTTAGTTTTTATTTATCTTTGGGTTAGGTTACGTTACATTAATTTAGTTCATGTTTAGTTTAGTTTAGTTTTAAGTTGGGTTATATTAGGTTAGGTTAGGTTAGGTTAGATTTAATTAGTTTTAGTTTATCTTAAGTTGGGTTACATTAGGTTAAATTAGATTAGATTAATTTACTTTATCTTTAGTTTAATAGAGTATGACAATCTCCTCTTTTATCTCTTTCTGATTCTACAAACACACACACACACACACACAGACACACACAGAAAGATAGATACACAGATGGATAGACACAGACACACACACACACACACACACAGACATACAGACAGACAACAATAATTACCTTTGCTCTTTAGTGGACGAGCTTCTGTGTCGATCCTGGATTTCCTCTCTTCCTGTTTTTGTCTGTGAGGGGAAGAAGAAAATAATAATAATGAAGAAGTGGAGGAGAAAGAAGAAATGTTTATAAAATATGACTCCATCTTTACTTTCTTTTTTCATGTAATACTTTTCATTTTCTTTCAGTTATCTTTTAAAAAACTGACCCTCTCTCTCTCTCTTTCTCTCTCTCTCTCTCTCTCTTACCTCTCAATCTCCGCCTCTCTCGCCTTCTGTTCCCGCATCTTCCTCTCTCTCTCCTCCTGTTCCTTCATCCTCTTCTCCTTCTCCTTCCTCTCCTTCCTCATTCGTTCAACCTGTTCTTGCATCGCTGCTTTCTGTTCCTTCTGCTTCCTTAGTCTCTCTTGTTCCTGTAAGAGATATGGTTAAGTCTCTGTATTCTCTTAGTAACTCTGTATTTATGTATTGTGTTCGTTTTGTCTCTGATCTCTTTATTCATCTATTTGTATGTATTTTATCTATCTGTCAATGTATTATTTCTTTATCAACTTTATATTCAAGTATTTTTCAGTGTTATTGCTATTTGTCTCCTTATATTGTCTTTAGTAACTCTCTATTCAAGTATTTTTCAGTGTTATTGCTATTTGTCTCCTTATATTGTCTTTAGTAACTCTATATTCAAGTATTTTAAAGTGTTATTGCTATTTGTCTCCTTATATTGTCTTTAGTAACTCTATATTCAAGTATTTTAAAGTGTTAATGCTATTTGTCTCCTTATATTGTCTTTAGTAACTCTGTATTCAAGTATTTTAAAGTGTTATTGCTATTTGTCTCCTTATATTGTCTTTAGTAACTCTATATTCAAGTATTTTAAAGTGTTAATGCTATTTGTCTACTTATATTGTCTTTAGTAACTCTATATTCAAGTATTTTTCAGTGTTAATGCTATTTGTCTACTTATATTATCTTTAGTAACTCTGCATTCAAGTATTTATATTTATTCTAAGTTTCTATCAATTCTCTTAGTAACACACACACACACACACACACACGCACCTCTTCCTGTTTCTTCCTCTCGCTCTCCAAGTCGGGCTGTGTGGCTGAACTGACAGACAACCCACTCATTTTGTTAGCCAGCGCCAGGTTCACCATCTTCCAAAGCTCCTCATTCTGCTTCTGCATCTTCTTGTAGCTTTCCTCCTGTGTGGGGCGAGAAATGTCAGTGAAGGAGGATGTGTAGCTAACCCCTTCAATACTGCGACATTTTTGACATTTTGACGTGTTTTTTAGTGACGATTTTACTGGCATTAGCAAGGGTCTATGGGGGGGAAGATTAATGGAAAGAGTCTACTATTTCAACACCCCTAATACTGTGACGCACCATCTCCAGTCCCTTGTTCTCCAGTTTGCGTATTTCTTCCCTCAGTTTGTCTTCCGTGGCTTGGAGTATAGCACGGCTCATCTCGTCCTTAGTGGTCTCCCTCTGACTGCTGGTCGCCTCCATCTCCTCCATCTTCTTCATGGTGTCCTGATGGGGAAAGGAAGGTTTAGTTCAGTGCCCCCTTCCTCCATTCTTCTTCTTCTTGTGTTGCTGTGTTTTTATTCTGTGTTGTGTTGAGTTGAGAGTTTTTTGTGTTGTGTTGTGTAGTGTGTGTGTGTGTGTGTATGTGTGTGTGTGTGTGTGTGTGTGTGTGTGTGTGTGTGTGTGTGTGTGTGTGTGTGTGTGTGTGGTGAAAGGAAAGGAGTGTTGTGTGTAATATAGTGTGTTTTATTCTTACCACATTTAGTTATGGAGAAACAGAGAGAAACTAAACAGAAAACTAAAATAAAGACAAACAAAGAAAGAAAAGGAGGAAATAAGACAGGTAAATAAAAAAAACAAGACAAATAAAAAAAAAAATTAGGAAAACAAAACAGACACAAACAAACACACAAAAACACACAAAACCCACAACACTCACCTCTTCAATCTGCAGCGACTCCTCTAACATCTTCTGCTCGTCCTCCAGGTCCTTCTTATTCGCCGCCAGACTCGCCAGTAAATCTTTAGGCTTCAGAGAACGACTTGGAATGAAAGGAGACACATTATCTACTTTCTCCGGCAGGCCAGTCCCTCCCTTGGCCCTCCTCTGCTCCAGCGCTATGTTACTCTCCTTACTTTCCCAGGTATTAACATTAGAACCAAGGGAAGGCTTAGATATGCTCTCCTCAGTGGCGGGGAAGATATTATTAGCCAGCGTGTTGTTATTTCGCGAGTCCATGATTTCTTTCTCCAGGACTTTGGGTTTTAAGGTTCGGATGGCTTGGGGGACGCTTGGGGTGTTGGTGGTGGTGTGTGAAAGGTCTGGGTAGTGTGTGGTGGTGGTGGTGGTGGTGGTGCTTGGTGTGACTGGTGGTGATGGGGTGACTAAAAATGCATCATCTAAGCTTGGGTATTCAAAGTTCACTGAAAGATAGATGGAGGTTGTGTTAGTATGGGGGAGGGGGAGGGGGAGGGGGAGGGAGAGAGAGAGAGAGAGAGAGAGAGAGAGAGAGAGAGAGAGAGAGAGAGAGAGAGAGAGAGTTATTTCATGTTTACTATACAAAAAAGAAAGAATATGTGTTACAATACAAAACAATTACTCAAACACACACACATACCTACATATAACCTTTCCCTTACAAAAAAACACCCTTAAAAAACACACAAATACACAAACACACATATAACCTTTCACAAATACAAAAAAAACACCCTTAAAAACACACACATATAACCCTTCAAATAAAAAAAACACCCTTAAAAACACACACATACACACAAAAAACACCCTTAAAAACACACACACATACACAGACACACACACAAAAAAAAACACCCTTAAAAACACACACAAACACACAAAACAACACCCTTAAAAACACTCACAAATACACACATACACACAAAAAAAAAAAAAAAAAAAACACCTTAAAAACACACACATAGACACTTACAAACAACACCCTTAAAAACACACACATAAACACTTACAAACAACACTTTTATCCCTTCTGGAGTCCGAGGTGTGGGCGGTGGGATGTACGACTCTGGCATTAGTGGACATCATAGGGTACATGAGGCACCACAGCTCATAACCGCCCTGCAGCAGCTTCGGCACACCTTTGTACTGCTTCCCTGGGTCCCACTGGAGGAGGAGGTGGTGGTGGTGGTGGTGGTTAAATATTTTGTATTGGTATGTATTAGGTGTTTGTTTTACTTTTGTTTTTGTTTGTGTTGGGTTTGATAGTTGGTTTAATGGTGGTGGTGGTAGTGGTAGTGGTGGTGGTGGTAGTGGTGGTAGTAGTAGTAGTAGTAGTAGTAGTGGTAGTAGTAGTAGTAGTAGTAGTAGTAGTAGTAGTAGTAGTAGTATATTAGGTTAGGTTAGGTTAGTTTACGTACAATTAGTAAATGTAGTTGTAGTAGTAGTAGTAGTAGTAGAAGTAGAAATAAAAGTAGAAATAGTAGTAGTAGTAGTAGTATATTAGGTTAGGTTAGGTTAGGTTAGGTTAGTTTAGGTACAATTAGTAAATGTAGTTGTAGTAGTAGTAGTAGTAGTAGAAATAAAAGTAGAAGTAATAGCAGTAGAAGTAGTAGTAGTAGTAGTAGTAGTAGTAGTAGTAGTAGTAGTAGTAGTAGTAGTAGTAGTAGTAGTAGTAGTAATAGTAGTAGTAGCAGTAGTAGTAGTAGCAGTAGTAGTAGTAGTAGAAGTAGTAGAAGTAGCAGTAGTATACCATTACCACAAAAAAAAAAATATAAACAAACACACACACACAACCCCACACCACCACCACCACCACCACCACCACCACCACCGTCACCACTGCCTTACCTTGAGCATAGCGTCACTCAGCACCTGTAGCGGCGGCGGCAGCGGGGGGTGTTCGCTGCTCCAGTCCACCAGCACCAGAAACTCAGCCTTGTGTCGCTGCAGTACCCACAGCGTCTGGTCTTCCTCCATCAACTCACTGCTGATCTTGCCCGCTGTGAGGCTGTGGGTGGGGATTGTGGGTAATTGGTGGGGGTGTTGTGGGTGAAAATTGAGAGAAAATAGACACGCACACAAATATAAAAAAATAGATGTAATGGATAAGAATGAAGAGAAAGCAATACAAACACACACAAATATACAAAAATAGATGTAATGGATAAGAATGATGAGAAAACAATACAAAAACACAAAAATACATAAAAAGAGATGTTGTAATGGATAAAAATACAGAAAAAACAAGATTGAAACACAGAAATACACAAAAACAAATGTTCAAAAGGATAAAAAATAGAAAAAAATTTCAAACACATAAATACATAAAACAGATGTTGTAATAGATAAATGTAAAGAGAAAACATGACAAAAACACACAAACACGGACAATGTAATGGATAAAAAGAGACAATAAGACACACACACACACACACACACACACACACACACACACACACACACACACACACACACACACACACACACACAGAAAGATGAAGCAGGCAAACTTGGCATACATAAACATTAGTGCAACTTAATCCTTCCACTATTATTTGCTCCACCTTTCCTTAATAACTGATCACTCTAATATACCTTTACTTGTTTCATAGTTATAGTCAATGTAGATCAAGATTGGAGTAATCTAATGTAATGTTATTTTGTGTAGGTAAAGATTGATGTAATATAATATAATGTTATCTGATGTAACCATAGAAAAGCAAAAAGGAGAAAACAAAAATAGGAAGGAACAGAAAAAGGCAAAAAAAAAGAAAATAAAGAAATGTAGAATAAACCTGAATTTTTTATGTATTGATGTAATTTAATATGATGTTATCTGACGTAACCATAGAAAAGTAAAAAGGAGAGAGAACAAAAATAGGAAGGAACAGAGAAAGGCAAAAAATAAATAAATAAATAAATGTAAAAAAAACCTGAGATCAACAATAATAACAACACCAACAACTACACACATCCCCTCCCACATCCAACAACACCACCACAACACCACAACACCACAACACCACACCACTCACCCAGGCTTCAGTATCTCCTCAGGCACATTGATGACATTAGGGAGGGTCATGTGGGAGTCAACGTAGTCTGCCCTCGGCCTGGCATCAAGAACCAGGTAAGTGGAACATCTCTCCTTGAAGACGGAGTACAGTTTCTGGCAGCTGATGCACCTCTCGTCGTCCGCAACACCTGACGGATGGCGGGTGAGACGGGTGACTCAGAGTGGGTGGGTCGGTGGGGGAAATGGACAAAATAGTGGGTAAATGTAGGAGGGGAGCAGAAAAAGGGTAATATTATGTAGGGAATAGAGAAAAGGGTAAAAATAAAGAGTGGAAACAGGGAAGGAGGAAAATATTGTAGAAGGAAACAGAAAAAGGGTAAAAATAAAGAGAGAGGAAGCAAGGAAGGGGGAAAAAATGTAGGAGGAAATAGAAAAGAGGGGAAAAAAAGAGAAGAAATCAGAAAAGGGAAAAAAAGAGAGGAAATCAGAAAAGGGAAAATGGGAAGAAATCAGAAAAAAAGGAAAAAAAGAGGAAAAATCCGAAAAAAATGGAAAAAAGAAAAAATCAGGAAAAAGGAAAAAAAGAGGAAAAATCAGGAAAAAGGAAAAAAAAAGGAGATAACCAAGAAAGGCCAAAACAAACATGCCAAACTCACCATTAGCAACAGGAGGAAGAGGTGATGGAATGCTTTTGGTTGAACCTTTACCACTCTTCTTAGCTTCCCTCTCCCTCTCTCTCTCCCTCTCCTTTTCCTCCAGTATCTTCCTCTCCTCCTCCATCTTCTCAGCACGCGTCGCCCCGTTTGCAAAGTCATACCTGTACAAACAAACACACACACACACACACACACACACACACACACACACACATGATTACTGAGTTTATATTGTTTGCTTGTGTTTGTTTTATACACATACAAACATATAATTGGATAGTTCATGTAGTTAGGTTAAGTAGAGGTTTTTGTTTGTTAAATTGTAAGCTGTCTACACACAAAAAAAAAAGAAAAAAAAAACAGTTACTAGATTTTTTTTTTTTCTTTTTTTTTTTTGAGTGTGTGTGTGTGTGTGTGTGTGTGTGTGTGTGTCTGACCTGCGTTCGAGACTTTTGGTGATCTCCTCGGCCCTCTCGATAACTCTCCTGGTGGTGCGAGGGTCCAGCAAAGCATCGTAGTACTTCTTATTGCCTAAGTATTCACTGTGCTTCTGTATTTTCTGCCGACAAGAACACAAACACACTTCAAGATGCTAATGTCTATGTGTGTTTTAGAAAGATGGATGTGACTTTACTAAACCTGACACATTTTAATATTTCTGTATTATTTGATTCAAGATGCTAAAGTCTATGTGTATTTTAGAAAGATGGACGTGACTTTACTAAACCTGACACTCTCTCATATTTTTGTATTATTTGAAGGCAAAGTAAAATACATTCCAAAAAAAAACAATATAAACAAAACAAAATACATTCCAAAAATAAAATAATACAAACAAAAACAATGCTACCTTTTTCTGTTTGGTTTCAAAAGACAATCTACCTTAACAAACATTACTATTTCTGATAAATAAATAAACTGAATAACAAATGAACAATATACTACCTTTACTGTTTAGCTTAGCAAGACACACATAACCTAACCTAACCTAACCCAACATAACACACTACAAAAAAAGAAAAAAACTAAAATATAAACAATAACACTATTCTCATTTAATTTAGAAACACACACTCTCTCTCTCTCTCTCTCTCTCTCTCTCTCTCTCTCTCTCTCTCTCTCTCTCTCTCTGTCTCACCTTCACAACCTGGAAGTATCTCATGTACATTAAATAAGCGCGTTCCTCGTCTCTCTTGCTGTCCGAGAACTGGGCTTCCTTCACCAACTTCTGGGCCGTTTTCACCAGTCTGTGGGGAGAGAGAGAGAGAGAGAGAGAGAGAGAGAGAGAGAGAGAGAGAGAGAGAGAGAGAGAGAGAGAGAGAGAGACTATATTACATGGCTTAAAAACATATTCTTCTTTCAATCAAACTTACACTAAAACAGAGAAAATATATATAGAGAAAACCCAAAGAAAAGACTAAAAATGAAGAAAGAAACAAAAAAATTGAGGTAAAAAATATCAAAAAAAGACAAAACAAAGAAACTTAAAAGAGAAACTGAAGAAGGAAAGAGAAAGCAAAACCAAGATATAAAAAAGAAAAAAAACTAAAATAAAATAAACAAAATAAAACAGAGAGAGAGAGACAGAAACAGAGAGAGAGAGAGAGAGAGAGAGAGAGAGAGAGAGAGAGAGAGAGAGAGAGAGAGAGAGAGAGAGAGAGAGAGACCCAAAGACTTGAAGGAAAACGGGGTGTCATAGCAACAAGAAGCATCGAGTGTCCCTGAGTCTTCATGTCCTTCAGGTTTCAGTTCCTTGTTTTGGTGGACTCGAAGTGGATAAAGTTGGTGAAGGCAGATGAAGGAGGCGCAGGAGGAGGGGAGGAAGAGGGAGTAAGTGTAGGATGCCCCTGTTTTCTCCCTTAACTCCTCTTCCTCCCTCTTCCTCCTCCTCTTGCCACCTCCTACTATGGCTCCTCCTCCTCTTCTGCCGGTGTTTTCTCCTTTTCCTCTTCCTCTTCTTCCCTGTCCCTCCTCCTCCTCCTCTGCCCCTGTTTTCTCCCTTTCCCCTTCCTCCCTCTTCCTCCTCTTCCTCCTACGTCTCTCTCGAATATTCCTCAGAGGCGAGCAGTGTTCCAGTTCACCTGCTTCACCAAGCCAACGTGTCCACAGCGTGAGTTACCTGGCGTCTCCATTCCGTAAAGTATTGATGTGATCTCAGGTGTGGAGATTAGCACTGGCACGCCCAACTCGATCTAGAAGGTACAGGAGGATTGGTCTAATGTCATCACGGGTTCCTGACTTTCTTCATGCTGGTTAACTCCTTTTCCTGATTTCTGGGGTTAATTTTACTATGGTTTTGTTATTTATTTATTTATTTTTTAAGGGGGTTGTTTTTGTGTGTGTTTGTTGTTGGTGTTTTGTTTTTTTGTTGTTTGTTTTCTTTTCTGGTTCTTCCTTCTTTGATTTTTCTTGTTATTCTTATTTTTCTTTATTTTTTGGGGGGTGTTATTTATCTGTTTGTGTTTATTTGTTTATTTGTCGTTGTTTTCTATCTCTCCGTTGTCTATGTTGTTTTCTTGTTCTTCCTGTTACTCCTCCTCTCCTTTATTTTCCTTTTCTTCTTTGCTCCTTTTTATTTCTTATGTCTGTCTTTGTTCATTACTTTTTTACTTGTTTTCATGATCATTTCCTCCTCTTTCCTCTGTTTATTTCCTTCTTACTAATTTTCTTTCTCTCATTTATGTTATTTGTCAATTTCTTGGTTTCCTTTTCTTGTTTTTATTAATCCTGTCTATTCTTCCTCTTTCCTCTTCCTCTTCCTCTTCCTCGCTTCATGTCTTCTAACTTCTGTCTCTTTGTTGGTCTTCTCATTTTGTCTCTAATGAATCACTCTCCACCTGTCTTTACTCCTTCCTCCTTCCTTCCTCCTCTTTCTACCAGCCCTCCTCCTCCTCCTCCACCTCCTCCTCCTCCTCATACCAATTCTCCTCCTCTTCTTCCTCCTCCTCTTCTTCCTTCCTTTGCGTAATGTTCCTGAGAGAGACCAAAGAAGAACTATAGTTAGGTGACAGAGAGAGAGAGGGAGAGGGAGAGGGAGAGGGAGAGGGAGAGGGGGGGAGAGGAAGGAACCGTCTCTGGTGTTGCTGGGGCTCTTGTTGCTAACACCGCCTGGTCTTCCTTCCCCTCCCCCCCCCTCCCCCTTTCTGCTCCTTGATTGTTCGTGTGTGTCTTTGTGTTTCTGGTTTTGTATGTTTGTTTGTGTTTGTGTTGTTGTTTTCGTGTTTTTTTACTGTATTTTTTGTGTATGTGTGTTTAGTTGATATGATTTTTTTTCTTTTTGGGTTTTTGTGTGTTTCTTGTTTTTTCTTCTTTTTTTGTGTTGTGTTTCGTCAGTTTATTTTTGTTTTTGTTTTTGTGTTTCTTGTTTTTTTCTCTTTTTTGTGTTGTGTTTCTAGTTTCGTCTGTTTATTTTAAGTTTTTTTTATATAAATAGAAATCAGGAATAATTTACTTATTGTGTTACTTTTGAGTCTAAATATTTGTCCTTTTGAGAGTAAAAAGGAACACCAGAAACAAGTTAGTAGAAAGAGAAGAAAAGATGGGAGGAAATTTATGGTTTGTCTTACTAGAGAGAGAGAGAGAGAGAGAGAGAGAGAGAGAGAGAGAGAGGGAGGGGGGGCAATAAGGAAAGGAGCATAATGGAAGGTAGAAAGGAGAAAAGGAAGAAGAAATGATGAAAAGGAAGTAACTTTATGGTGAGAGAGAGAGAGAGAGAGAGAGAGAGAGAGAGAGAGAGAGAGAAATTTTACAGCGCAGTCAAATGTTCAAAATTCCATGTGTTATGGTGTTCAGTTTTCAGTTTCCTCTCTCTCTCTCTCTCTCTCTCTCTCTCTCTCTC
>JAHFWG010000107.1:2715-30085 GCA_020233015.1 Callinectes sapidus | reverse complement strand
AGAACAAGTGAAATGAGATAACAACAATAACAACAACAGCAACAGTAACAGCAGCAGCAATGACGTGGGGCCGCAGCTGCACAGGGCTGTACTGTGGCCAGCCGGTGCAGCAGCCCAGCCAAGGCACCGATGTGAGTCTGCTGTTTCTATTGACCTATTTATTTATTTATTTATTTATTTGATCTGTTTATTTCTTTCTTGTCTTTTATTTAGTGTTTCCCATACATTCCTAACCTAATCTAATCTAACCTAATCTTTCAGTCAGTCGCCAAGACATTGCTGAACAACCTTTGCAATTTATTTATTCATTCATTTATTTACTTATTTATTTACTTTATCTACTTATTTTTTCCTTGTTATTTTTTTTACAATATTAAAATGTTCCTAACCTAACCTAACCTAACGTAACTTAACCTTAGCAATTTATTTATTCATTTATTTATTTACATATTTACTTATTTCATCTACTTATTTCTTCCTTGTCCTTATTTTTTTACATTGTTACCATTATGTTCCTTACCTAACCTAACCTAACCTTAGCAGTTTATTCATTCATTTCTTTATTTACTTAGTTATTTATTTCATCTATTTATTTCTTCCTTATTTTTCTACACTGTTGCCAATACCTTCCTAACCTAACCTAACTTAACCTAACCTTAGCAATTTATTAATTAATTTATTTATTTACTTAGTTATTTATTTCATCTATTTATTTCTTCCTTATTTTTCTACACTGTTGCCAATACCTTCCTAACCTAACCTAACCTAACCTAACCTAACGTAATCTTTCAGCCGGCAGCCAAGACAGGGCTGAAGAACCTTGGCAACACCTGCTACATGAACTCCATCGTGCAGTGCCTCAACAACACCAAACTCTTCGTCAAATACTTCCTCGACGATACTTACAGGTACTTCCCCCCCCCTTCACTCCCCCCCTTCCCTCCCCTTCCCTCCCCTTCCATCCCCTTCCCTCCCCTTCACCCCATAACTCCCTCGTCTTCCTGTTTGTTCGTTCTTTGTGATCTTTTTCCTCCTCCTACTTGTTTTTTTCTTCCTGTGTAATTTTTCTCTTTCTCCTCCTCTTAATTGTTTTGTATTTTCTTTTGTTCTTTTCTTTTTTTCCTTTTCCATTTGGTTCTCTCTTCCCTCTTCTTCTCTCCTCCTCCTCCTGTTTGTTTTTTTCATTTTAATCTTTCTTCTTCTCTTTCTTCTCCTTCTCCTCCTTTTCCATTATCTCCTCCTCCTCCTCTTCCTCCTCCTCCTCCTCCTCCTCCTCCTCCTCCTCCTCCTCCTCCTCCTCCTTTATTTTCTCTACCGACTCTTAAAAACCCAAGAATTAATCCAGAAACCTTATACATAATCCTCTTTATATATATTTCCTTATTTTTCATCAATTTAATTCATATAATACTCCCTTTTACTTAAACTAATTTATTTTTTATCTAATTTATACATACTACATCAACTAACACTCTCTCTCTCTCTCTCTCCGCAGCAACGACATTAACCCCAACAGTGCGTCCGATGGTGAGGTGGCGGAGGAGGTGGGGGCTGTGGTGAGGGCGCTGTGGTCTGGCCAGTACCGCTCTATTGCCATGTGGGACCTCAAGGTTTGTGTTGTGCTGTGTTGTGTTAGGCTGTGTTGTGTTAGGCTGTGTTGTGTTGGGCTGTGTTGTGCTGGTGGTGGTGGTGTTAGGTTAGGTTAGGTTAGGTTAGAAAGACATGGAAACTAAGGAAAGGTTAGGAATTTTGGTGTTAGTAATTGTAGTATTTTTTGTTATATTTATTGTGTTTATTATTATTTGTCATTTTTCTAAGGTTTTTGGAAATTTATGTTGTGATTAAAATAGTACAGACTCTGGTTATTAATCTTCTAACTTTTGTCTCTCCCTCTCTCTCTCTCTCAGGTAACAGGAAAGCGACTCCCAATGAAGGAACAGAACCACGAGAACGTTCCAGAGTACGTAGCGGCAGACAAGGTGATGGAGGAGCTGAGGCAGAGAGACCAGTCCATCCTCTCCGCTGTCTTCCACGGCCTCCACCGCTCCACGATTGAGTGCGAGACGTGCGGACATGTTTCTCTCACCTTCGAGCCGTTTTCCGTTCTCTCCCTCTCGTTCCCTAATAATCGCAAGTGTTCTTTAAGGGTAAGTGTTGTTTTTGTTTTTTGTTTTCTGTTTTTTTTTTTCTCTCTCTCTATCACTCTCTCTCTCTCTTTCCTAATATTTGGAAGTATTCTTTAAGGGTAAGTTTTTTTGTTTTTTTTGTTTTCTGTTTTTCTCTCTCTTTCCTTCCCTAAAACGTAATTGGTAGTGTTTTTTAAGGGTAAGCTTTTTTGTATTTTTTTGTTTTCTGTTTTTGCTTTGTGTTTTTGACCAGCTTTCCTCTCTCACACATAAACAATGGCTCTCTCCAGGACCTGCTCCACCACTACTACAAGGAGACCAGCCTGGAGTACACCTGCAGTAAGTGTAAGAAGAAGAGGAACTGCATCAGGAAGGCGGATATTTGGAAACTGCCTCCTGTCTTGATTCTTCATCTTAACAGGTGTGGCCTTCAAAAAATAATAAATAAATATCCTTTGATTTTCTGTATGGTTGATTTGAATTTTTTTTTTTAGTGTGTTTTGGTGTTTTGTTTTTGTTCTTTGTTTTGTTATAGTTGTGTTGATCTAATGTACTGTGTGTGTGTGTTATGGACTTGGTAATCATTCTGTAAACTCATTCCACATTTTCTTTGCCGATTTATGATGATTTTAGTTCGACAAATGTAGCAGATCAGTGAAAAACAACTGTAAAAAATATTCGTCACTCTTGTTTTCTGTGTTGAGTGTGTGGCTTGTGTATTGTGTCCAAAAAACTGTCTTTCTTGTACAGGTTTGAACACGATGTCTTGATGAAGAAGAAGCAGAACTTTGTGGACTTCCCCATGGAGGGTCTTGACCTCACTAAGTACACTTGCTTCAATAACAGGTGGGATTATTTATATTACTGGCCTTGTTTTGTATATATTACTGTTTTTCCTATATTAGAGGGGTCTTTTTTCTATATATTTGTTGCATTTCTTTTTATATTGAACGTTTTTGTATATTAATGGGATGTTTTTATATTAGTTGGGTGTCGTGCTATAAATCAATGAGCTTTGTTTTATCTATTAGGAATTACGAGAGAGATTAAGACTAGACAAGGGAAAAAGGAGGAATAAATAAATACAGCATACAAATAAAATAAACGTAACCTCCTCACACTTTAGATACAGTTGTCTTAGTGAGAGAAAGCCAAACATTTCTGAATAACAACCATAAATACACCTGTGCATTAACCTAACCTAACCTAACCTAACCCTCCCCCCCCCATTACCCCAGATACACCAAGTTTGACCTGTACGCGGTGTGCAACCACTACGGAACGATGGACGGCGGACATTACACTGCCTTCTGCCGCTCACCAATCAACAACAAGACGTGGTACAAGTTTGACGACCACGAGGTGTACGAACATTGCTCCGTCAAGACATCTGCCGCTTACCTTCTCTTCTACGAGGCAACCAACGCCACCATGCACATCAACAACCTGGTGTGACGCTCATAAGAAAAAGTGGGACCCTGAAATTCCCTTTATCATTTGCCTCTTTTCCTTCCCCAAGCAGGACACGGGAAAAAAGTCTGCATTGCGTTGTTTTCCTCATGTTTTCCTCAGAGTCAAGCAGAGTGTTGGGGGGGAAATATTCAGTGTTTTCCTCTCAAGTTAGAACGAGGGGAAGTGTTTACGATGTTGTTTTCCACGTTTTCCTGCACTGGTGGCCTGCGATGTGAAGGTTGGCCAGTGGTGCACCCCAGAGACTTGTGTATTTAAGGTGTGGGTGTATGGCAAGTGTAGGAAGGAAGGAAGGACTATATGTGGAGGAACACTGAGGAAACCACTGTACTACTAAACTGTGTGTGTGCATGTGTGTGTGTATGTGTGTATGTGTGTGTGTATGAAGACAGATCTGTTTATTAAGGCAGTGTTGAGAGAAGTGAGAATACCAATACCTGTTTGCCACCAGTATACTCTATTAAGGCAACACAACTGAGGTAACACAAGAGAAATATACTCATACAAGTGAAGGAAAGGTCAAGATGAAGACAAACAGTATGGAACAACCGCCCAAGCTAACAAGGTGGAGAAAAAGACAGTTTAGAGGTGGACATTATTTACCAATCAGTCCATCCACCCCTCATTAACCCTTTCAGTACCACCACACTTCTTGAACGCCAAGAGTCCTGCGCGTCATAATTTTTAATCGGTAATGTTTTTTTTTTTCATATTGCTGTCACTTTTCTTACTTTTTGCTATGGCAGTCATTTTGGTCTTATCATAAAGTGGAACCGCTTGTGTGGAATCCTGGCTATGGTGTGAGTGGAGATTGGGCATCCACTCTGGGTAACGGTTCCCAAGTGGGTGGGCTTTCAGATAGGAGGTTTCCATCAGGTGGTCTCCTTTAGCCTATAAATTGCAATAAAAAACCCAGATTGTTTAAATAAAAAATGTATAAAAAACTATTGATAAAAGGGCATATGGTGAAATTACGATGGACTTACATTGTGTCCTTTTGGCGCTGAAAGGGTTGATGTGACAGGCAGTACAGGAGAGGAACAGAAGTGAAAACCTCAAGAAGAGACGACAATATATATATATATACATAACTTAACGCAATCTGCCGCTGAACTCAATGGTGCCGAGTCTCGCTGTCCACACACTACTACTGGCTGGCCACGTCGTCCATTTCCCGCTGTGTTGTGTGGCCGCTCACCTCACAGTAGTGGTGGTGCTTCCAGATTCCTCACCACACCACCCTTTTTTGCCCCACACGTAGCAGAATACATTAATTTTGTCACCATTGTGGATTTAGTGAGTAGAGAGAAGTGTGCAAGTCTTACCACCCCCCTCCCCCACTACCCTCCCCTCACAGCATCATAGCACTGCATAGATGAGGTAAATAAATAAGAGTTGGTTTTGTTCCTTTCTGCCAGGCTGTGTTGTGAATTAAGGAACGGTAGTAATAGGAAACATGTGTCAAACTGATGGTGATTTGTATGGTTATGACAATATTGTGTTTTGTCAAGTCTTGTTTTGTTTGTACCACACGTCACACACACAGGTGGTGGTTTACGCAATTTATTCTGTGCAATTGATACCAGAGAGAGAGAGAAAGAGAGAGAGAGGTTAGGTTAGGTTAGGTTAGGTAAGGTTAGTTTTGGTGGTGGTATTGTCCTGAAGGCTAGAAGGTCGTAAATTGTGAAGTGAAGGAAGGAAGGAAGGAAGGAAGGAAGGGAGGGTGTCTGTGTCTTTGTAAGGAGTCCAGATGGTGATGTGTGTGGCTGAGGGGAGGCTGGGAGTGTGTCAGGCAAGCAGTTCACCAGTCAGTCAGTCAGTCAGTCAGTCTTTTACAACAGCAAATTGAAGGTGATATAATCTTTACAGTTTAATTTTTGCTATCTGATCTATTTAGTTTCTATGTGTGTGTGTGTGTGTTAACTGAAGTGTCATATTCTTAAACACTTCTGTACTTCACCTCCACTATTTCAAAAGGCTTTAATTCAATTGATATGAGTTCTTTAAAGGTGTTTTAACATTTATAGAGACAGAGTGACAAGATTTCCACATAATCAACCACAGAAAACTCTTAAAAAACCCCACTAATCATCTCTGTGGCTTTAGAAAATAGTCATGGTGAGAGAGCAAAGCGTTTCTGAATAAGGACTTACATTTCGCACTCTTCCCTGCCTCCCCAGTCTCCTCTCAGCCTTCCCTTTGCCACCTGGACAGTCCTCTAGTCAGTGAAGGAAGCCTGGACACCTCACCTCACCACCTTCTGTTACTGTAGAGAGTGGTTCTGTATATACTTTATTTTGTCATAGGGATTGCAAAAGAGAGAGAGAGAGAGAGAGAGTGGTGTTCAAGTATGTTTTGTGTTGTCCTTGTTTTGGTTGGTTAGCATGTTATGATTTGAAGGAATAGGAGGAAGAGAAGGAAAAGGATAATTACAGTGTTAGGAAAAGGGAGAATTAGGATTATTAGCAGTAGTAAGGATAGTAATAGTAATAGAAAGCTAAGTCTTATAGTACTTGAATGAATAAAAAAGCAGCAGAAATAGAATAATGCCCCAAATACCCAGATAGGAAAATGCAGGTTAATTATCTACAAGGTGCATCAATATCTACTAATTCACCATCACCACCTGTGCCGTGTGTGGTGGTGGTGGTGGTGGTGGCGGTGGTGTGTGCCGCAGTCTGTCCTGTGCGGCACGAGTGTCTCAAATATTTCACGTACTCAGATTATGTTCCGTGTGATGTTAGTGTGTGTGTTTGTGTGCGTTTGTGTGTGTTTTGTTATCTTTTTCTTCTTTTCTTTTTTCCTTTCCTTTTCTTTCTTGTTTGTGTGCGTTTCTTGTATTTTCCTCTCCTTTCTTTTCTATTATTTATCCTTTTCATCTTTTGTTCTGTTTTTTCTCTCCTTTTCTTCTTTTCCTTGTGTGTGTGTCATATTTTTCCTCGCTTTTCTCTTCCTATTATTTATCTTTTCTCATCATCTTGTTCTCTCTCTTCCTCTTTGTGTGTGTGTGTGTGTGTGTGTGTGTGCGCGTATATTGTGACTTAAGAAGCTTTGTGTTTGAATCAAAAACTGTATAATTCATAAGAGAAGGTGCCTTTGTATGTTTGTATATCAGTGAATACTATAGTTATATACATAATATTCATCTCAGTGTTAAGGCTTGTACATACTGAGAGAGAGAGAGAGAGAGAGAGAGGAGAGAGAGAGAGAGAGAGAGAGAGAGAGAGAGAGAGAGAGAGAGAGAGAGAGAGAGAGAGAGAGAGAGAGAGAGAGAGAGGAACAAGACATCACCAGCTGCCTTTTAACTTGGGTTCGGATTATATTATGTTACGTAATCTAAGCTTTCGGGTGATTTGAATTGCATTAGGTTAGGTTAGGTTAGGTTGTATTGCCTAACCTAATTTTCTCTCCTTAGACTGTGAGTGTGAATAGGAACATGAGGTGTTATTTGGAACCCAAGATAGGTAATGATAAATGACTTAACAACACCAAGAAAGGTTACATCTAAATTAACATGAAAAATAAGGTTAGATCAAAACACCCAAGCTGACTTTAAGATTGATTAGGTTAGGATAAGATGTGCACTGCCTAATCTAACTACATTAATTAGGTTTGGCTACAGTAACTCAGTCTAACCTTGGAAGCAGCTGTGTGTGTGTGTGTGTGTCAGTGTGTGATGTCAAGGTGTTATATTGGCCAGTGTGAGAGAGAGAGGGAGGTTGTGGTGGTGGTTATTTAAAACTTATAGACAAAAACACTTTCTTGGCTTCATCTTTGCACTCAACACACACACACACACACTGATAACCCTTCGAACACACATACATACAGTCACACACATCACACACAAATTTAAAAGCTGGATAAAATGTTGATAAGGAGACATGACACTATGAGCCCCACTCTAATCTTTTATGATGCAAGTAGGTAAATAAACACTGCTACCTTTCACATACACACATTCTACCACCACCCTAAACACACACACACACACACACACACACACAGGAGCTGCAATAAGTCACAGATAAACACAGTAGTCTCTTCAATGCACTCCAGTTTGTGTCCATCTTTCCTTGTCTTGTTCTACTTCTAATGTTCCAAGTGTTGTTAATTGATGTGTTTTGTTTCTCCTCTTCAGCAGATTGTTGTGGTCGTCGTCTTCTCGATTGATTTCCAAGCGTGTTATGTCAATATATTTTCAGGTGATTTAAAGCATATGTGAGAACCAGTTTTGATGTTGACTCTTCACTGAATCGATTTTGTCTTGCTAATTTCTGAATATTTTTTATTTATCAATGTATTTCAGGTTATTGTATGGTATATTTGAGAGTATTTGTGTTTTAATCTTGCCGTAAATCTTTGTGTTGATTCTTTGTTGATTACCAAATGTTTCAAGGTTCCTCAGTCGCTTCATTTAGACGTTCAAGAGGCAGTTTCTTATTTATTCTTTTATGTGACAGTTTTATGTTAACTCGTCTTATGCTGTTGTAGAAACTCGCTATTGAGTGTGTGTTGGTAATGAGGACCAGGTTTCTGCATAATTTACTTGTATTTATTTATCTAAGCCACATTTGAGAACCATTTTCCTCTTTAGTATTGCTGTTAAGACTTTGTACTCACTGTATATACTGATTATTTTAACTTTGTCTAACTCTATAGTAGTTTTTCAGAACCACTCTCCTGCTTAATCTTATCGCAAAGTTCCCCGATTACCAAGTTTATGATCTAAGACACATTTGATAACCTGTACTGTTGTCCGTCATACACACAGACACACAGACACACACACACACACACACACCTGAGTTGAGATGATGCTTTACTTTCCTGCAGTTCACCGTGCCTTGTTTGTGTTGTTGATGCTGTGTTGCCTCCCTTGTGTACAGACAGCACTAGAGGTGGTGGTGGTGGTGGTGGTGGCTGGGCAAGGGGAGGTAGTGGTGAGGGAACCTGGTGTGTCAGAGGTACTTATGTTTTGGGAGAGAGAGAGAGAGAGAGAGAGAGAGAGAGAGAGAGAGAGAGAGAGAGATGGTCCGGGAAATGTAAAGAATGAAACAAGTACTTTATATTTTCACTGCTTAATATATATTTTCACACAGGGAAGAAAGAGTGTTGCTCAGAAAAATAGCCATTTCATTGTATTGTATTTAAGTGTCAGTATCAAACTTAACTTTTTCTTATGTCAGGAGAGTCTAGCCAAATGAGGGTTAAAGAAAAAAAGGTCCACTGAGGTGCCAGTCCCTAAAAAAAGTTATATAGAAGACTGAAGCACTTTTCTTTTTTTCTTTTTAATTTTTCTCAGTAAGTCAATCATCACAACCAGAAAAATGTCTAAAAACAAAATCTTAACTTGTTTCATCATGTTCCCTCACCATGAATCTTTTTTGGCAATTACTCTGAGTTGAATGCCAGACTTTGTTCCATGATTCCTCCTGCACTGGTGTGGGTGTGTGTGTGTGTGTGTGTTATTATTAGTGATTCAGAGCCAGGCAGGGGAGGGGAGTGGGTGGGATGCTTGAATGAATGAGTGTTGGTGTGTGTGTGTGTGCGAGTCACTTAGGTATATATATATAGAGGGAAAAAATATCTTATACAAATCTATACAAAGTGATGTTGAGGAATTCCAATATTGCTCTATTATGAAAGAAAAATATATATATAAATTTTACTGTTATTTGTTGTTTATGTTTCCAGATTATGTAATGGCTTATCTTTTTATTATCTTCTCTTTACAGGTTATGGTTATCTTTGCATTCTTTTATCTTGCAACCCTCATATCATTTAACCATATATTCTTTCTTCTCAATTTAATCTTTATATTGTCACCCATTCATCAAAATACCTTATCTTACCAGCTTAACTATACATTTATTCATCCCTTCCTTAAAACAACTTATTCATTCATTAAAACAAAACTTATTCAATGCTCCAGTTCCTGCAACACAAATCTCAAAGGGAAGGAAAACAACACTATTAATGAATTCTCTATAATATTTTGAACTTTTAATAATCTGCACTTGCTCTGCTACAAATGTTTTCAAAGTTTCCCTGTTTCTGTTAACATTACAGCACAAGACTCATGACTTGGCCGGCACACTGCAGCACCTCAAGATGTGTGTGTGTGTGTGTGTGTGTGTGTGTGTGTGTGTGCGTGTGCGTGCGTGTGTGGTGACCCAAGATGAAGCAGGATGATAAAAATATGAGTGACACAGACACAAGAATAGAAGTAAAAACGAGAAGCATAATACAAAGGAAATACAGGAAAAAAAATTACCGTTTTCTGAGTATTCTTCCGTTCTTACACTAATTTCTATTCTTGTGCCACCTTACTCCAAATTTTTCTGCTCCTGCGTTAGTCTTGGGTTAGCACAGTGTAATATTTGTGTGTGGGGAACCTTGCTGCAACACACATACACACCTGCAGCACTGTGAGGCATTGACTGACTGACTGACGGCTGCAAACCAAACTAATGGTAACAATTATGAAGTGGCTTGTCAACTCTCTCACATACGCAAATTTAAAGTTCCTCAATAGGGCCACTTAACACACACGCACGCACGCACACACACACAGACACACAGGAACCTTTTACTATGTTTTGGGGAACTAATATAGAAGTAACCTTTAATTTTCCCCTCATTTTTTACCCTTACATGGATAGAAAGATATATATAAAAACTTCCCTCACTTACACTCCTTCACATAATACCACCAAGTTTTTTTTTAAGTTCCAGGTGCTATGAATGTTACTGCCAGTGTTGTTATGGACACTGTAGCTTGCACCAATATCTTACACTATCACAAATCACAAGCCAGAAGTGGTGCAGTGTACATGAAGTCACTGTATATATGGTGGCATTTCCTAGCACCAATATCTTACCTTACTATCACAAGCTAAAAGTGGTGTGCAGTGTATTTCAAGTCACTGCAAACATGGTGGTATTTGAATCGCTAAATATATAATGGTGTAATGTGACAGAGCACCAAGGTATGTACTGGCCACCTCTTACCTCACCATCACAAGGTAGAAGTGGTGCAGTGTGTCTGAATCACTGAACATATCATGGTGGTGGTGGTGGTGGTGGTGTGATGTGAAGGAGTGACAAGATACAAGTACTGCCCACACAATGTAATACAACAGACTCAATGCTGGGGAAAACTGAGCCAATTGAGAGTACAATGGAGGTGAAGGCTTGCCAAATGTCACTCAATTCTGCCAAAAAAAACTCAAAACGGACACATTTTTCTCTTCTCACGTAAATATGACTGAGTAAACCAAGAATACAATGAAGGTTAAAACTTGCCAAATGTCACTCAATTCTGCAGATAACACTTGATGCAGCCATATTTTCTCTAGTCACATAAACAGACCAAACTTTTACGTACATGTCCCTCACGCACACACATACACGGACGCACACATTCAACCCAGTGTGGATGGCGTGAACCCTGAAAACTCTGAACTGGTCATCAGCCGCTGCCAATGAGCAACGTGTAATGGAATGAGGGATGGAATTGAAAGCCACACGCCACGCTGGTCCCCGTCGCGATAACCCTCACCCAAAAGACTCAAGCCGTCCCTCCCGCGGTCTTAAGGGGTTTTAGGGACAATCACACTCATACTCTTGATATTTGTAAACGTTGACACACCATTACCTGTCCCTCTGTGTCTCTTTTTTGGTCGTGGGAACTCACATTAACATCGGCAAGGTTCTACAACACACACACACACACACACACACACACACGATTAATCCATTCAGTACCGTAATGCGTTTTTGTCACGAGTTTTTGCTGCGATTAGACGATTTTGTTAATATTACGAAAGGTATATGAATGCGAGAAGATTAGTGGTCAGAGTCTTCACTATTCTAATCCCTACATAAGTTAGTGAAGGTGTCTGAAATCGTCACACAGTAAGCAGAGAGAATATAAGGAAATACGTCACGGTACTGAAGGGGTTAATGGCTGCTTGAAGGCTGCGTTTCCATCATTAATCAGAAATCAGGGCAGCAATAACGGGATCTAAACAAACGAACCCGTATCAACAGCGATTCTTAAGTATATCATTTTTTCTTAAGTGAATTTCTAGTCTTAAAATCTCTGAAACCTCCAAAAATTGTACTTTAGCCATTATCATCGCAAGTAAATTTGAAGCTGCAGATAAAAATAGCTTAAAGTGACACCAATTTTGAGAGGTTAAGATTAATTTTAAGACTACAAATTTGCCTAAGATGGATTTAAAGAGTAGAAATGTGTCTAGGGAATAAATGATGTACTTAGAACCATTGTTAGTACGAGTCCCGGGGCTGGAGGGGAAGTGACTCAAGGGAACCAACACTATGAACTCCAGTGTGTGTGTCAAATGGAATGAAATAGATTGCAAGTCGTTTAACCAGAGTAGAACCAGCACGTGACAGACTTAACAGGGTGTACACTCACTCTCTCTCTCTCACTCTCCCTCTCTCTCTCTCTCTCAAGTATTGGCTCAAGTGCTCCTCTCCTCTCCTCCGTCATAGCAAAGGAAAACTATTATTAACAATCTTCAGTTCTAGTCACTGTATAAAAGGAGTATTATTGGTTCCAGACTTCATAATTGGTTCTCTTGTCAGGGCTGTTTCTTCCCAAAGGCCACACAAGACTGCACAGTTTCCCAAGGTTGTTTTGGTGACTACTACAACTACTAACGTCATTGAAACACTCTTGAGAACCCTACTAACTTCCACTACAGCCTAGAAGTGTTCCAAATGTTAATTCTTTAATACTAGTACTAGAATCCTGAAATAACACCTTGAAAATGCTAATGACTTCTGTGAGAGTCTATTAGAAGCATTCAAAACGTGTAATACTAGTCAAGCTGTAACAAGGATCCCACTACAGGCTGCTGGAAAGCGTTCAAGATGAGGAAATGCAAAACTGGTACTAGAATCACAAAAAAACACCCTCAAAACTCTGCTTTTTTCCTGTTTCACTCCAGCCATTTCTCCTTCCCTACCCTCTTCCTCATCTCTCTTCTACCTCCAACTATGGAAGGAAGCATTCAAGATGAGGAACTGCAAACATACCACAAAAAACACCCTTGAAAATCTACATAACTTCTTTTCTTCCTTCCCTCAAGTCATTTCTCTCTCCTTTCTCTGCTCTCTTCTACCTCCAACTATGGATAGAAGCATTTAATATTAGGAATGCATGTTAAACTAGCACTGTCACAATGGAAGCTTGAAAAAATCTTGAAAAACCCAACAGCTTCCACTAGAGAATGTCAGACTATTACTAGAACTGTGAAAAAACCACAGTAACTTCCACTACAGCCTCTTGAAGACAATCCTGACAAGAAACCACACTGAACACAACCTTAGAGAATCAAATGGAACACTGGGAAACCAAAACAAAATATCAAAAAAGGTGAAAAACTGAATAATCCCCAAAATATATAGAAAAGGGGAATAAACGTAAAAACAGCAAATGAATATATCACAATAGCCATGACGAAAAAGAGAGAGAGAAAGCACAAGACTTGATAAACGAAAACAACCAAGACAAAATTAACAACCAAAACAGAAAAACAAAGAGAGACAGAAAGAGAGAGAGAGAGAGAGAGAGAGAGAGACCACCAGAGCCCTTAACCCAAATATCTACATCTGTACAAACACCATCTTTGCATTGGCTCATTAACAACACTCCAAGGGGCCAGACCAGTGCCAGTGCCAGGGCCCCCAATACTGCCTCTGCCTCTTTCTCTCAGCTCTTCACTCCCTCACACGCGGCATAAATTGGTCCAGCTTTCTCTTGCGCCAGTTCCTTCGCTCTCTTGGCTGTCTCTCGCGCCGCCTCTTTTAATCTGAAAGAGAGGGAGTAAAAATATAGTGGTTTTTTCCCCATTATAAAACATTGACAAGGAAACAGGGTGGAAGGGAGACAGGGTAACACGGCAGGGAGACAGACCTCTGCTTTCGCTCCTCCAGGGAAGGCTGGTAAGGGAGGGCAGGGTCGGCAGAGTCAGCAGGGGAGGTGTTGGTGTCGGGGAAGAGTTTGGTGAGGGTGTAGGAGAAGCCGAGGTTGGTCTTCTGAATGTTCTTCTTGTACCGCTCTACTCCAAATGTCTGGAAAAAAGATGTGTGGGGTAAAGACACATGTTTTTGTTGATTTATTTATGTTTTTTTCATTTAATCTTTATTTTTTGCAATTTTTTTTTCATTTATCTGGTATTTCATTAATTTTTATGGAAGGGAGATGTGATTACTTTCTCTCTCTGTTTCATCTGAATTGGGTTATTGTGTTTTGTCTTATTTAGCTTCATTTTCCTGTATCTTTTATGGAAGGGAAGAGTAATACCTCCATCTGTGTGTGTGTGTGTGCGTGTGTGTGTGTGTCCTTCACCTGTATGGCATAGCTGAGGCCAAAGATCTTAGAGTCAATCCAGGCCTTCCTGTCTGCCACCGTCCACTGGGGGTTGTCTGGACAGGGCCGGTACATCACCTTCTCAACACACGTCATCACCTGAAACACACACACATACACCACATAGAAAAACACACACACAAACACATACACACACACACACACACTACCTATCTATGCCAGTCATCACCTGAAACACACACACACACACACACAACAATTATAGAAGAGATATACAGAGCAGCCTTCCCTATAGAGTGGTGGATGTGTGGAATGAGTCATAAGGATGTGGTATGTGCAGAGATAACACACAATTTTAATAAGACAATGTTGGACAAAGTATACATGCAATTTCTTCCTCTCACATACACATAACACACAAACGCACACATAACACACACAAACGCACACAAACACATCCAATTTCTCCTCACACACACACACACACACACGCACACAATACACACCTTAGTCAGCCCCACATTCCTGGTATAAGTGCACAGTTCCTTCTTGTCGCGGTCAACTATGGACTCCTCGATGACGTTCACATGTCTGGCACTGATGATGCGTTCACCCCACTTTGGCATGCGGTTGGTCTTTGTGAGGAGCCGTTTGGAGTGCAGCTGCCCACCCACCACCTTCCGCACCACTGTGTCTTCCGAGAGCACGTGTGAGCTGCGGGGGAAGGGGAAGGAGGGGGGGAAGTGGGTTTTAAAGAGGGTTTTATTGAGAGAGGGAGAGGGAGGTGTGTGTGTAAGAGGTGGTTGAGATGGGAAATGTGTGACAGAGGGAGAGAGAGAGAGAGAGAGAGACTAAAAAAAAGGATGCATATGAGTGAGGAGGTGAAAAATACGTCACAGAAAGAGAGAAAATGACCAACCAAAAAAAAAAAAAAAAAATAATAATAAATAAATAAAAAATGAAGAAAAAATTACAATATGACCTAAAAAAAATCAGAAACAAATAGATAGATAGATAGAAAGAGAAAGAGAGATATTTCATTGACCACAACCAATAATTAATCTTACAAAACACTGAAAATATGACCCATCACACACTACACACACACGCACACACACACACGCACACACACACACCTCTCAGGGTTAGGGTACCGCTGCCAGATCCCCTGTGCCACTTGCTCCCAGGGAAATTTGAGGACGCTGGTGTTCTCGTAATACTTCATGGCGGCGAATCAAACCTCTCCACTCTCTCTCTCTCTCTCTCCACCTGTTTGGGGTTAGATTAAGTTATATTAGGTTAGGTTAAGTTAGGTCAGGTTAAATGAAGTTAGGTTAGGTTAGGTTAGGTCAGGTTAAATGAAGTTAGGTTAGGTTAGGTTAGGATAAATTAGGTTAGGTTAGGTTAGGTTATATCATGTTAGGTTTAGTTATATTAGATTAAGTTAGGTTATATTAAGTTTACAGTTAGTTATATTAGATTACATTAGGTTAGGTTATAGTATATTAAGTTTTGTTAGTTTACATTAGGTTAGGTTACTTTAGATGGCTCCCTACCCCTGTACCCCTCCCTGAAACACCCTGCCAGCCTCCTCCCACCTGTACACCAACAACTAGCCTGCCCCACCCCCCTTCAGTACCTCCCCTGCCAGCCTGCCCCCTTCAATATCTTTCATGCCAGCCTACCCCTCCCAATACTAACCTTGCCAGCCTAACCCCCCCCAATATCAACCCTGCCAACCTCCCCCCCTGCCCCCCCCTCTCTCTCTCTTGCCACACACGTAAATATTATGGCATGGCATCGTTGTTCTGAGATAATACATGAGATAATAGGGCTGATAAGAGAGAGAGAGAGAGAGAGAGAGAGAGAGAGAGAGAGAGAGAGAGAGAGAGAGAGAGAGAGAGAATGTCAAAGGTCACAATATACAAATTAATGACAATAACCAAAAAAATAACACAAAATCAAAACAAAAATAAAAAAATACTAAAAAAATTATAATAAACAAGCAACTCAACAACAACAACAACAACAACAACAACACCGGACCACCCCTCCACGTTTTCCCTCACAACACCTGAACTACTCATTAACCGCCGCCCATTTTCCACACACGCCTCCACCACACCTATCCACACTCACCTGGGGGCTGTGGGGGGTGAGGGGGGGGCGTGGCAGGTCCAGAGAGGGCTTCAAGTTTACCTGTTCTGGGTCACGTCCGTACGCTGGCCGCCATCTTGGGTCCTGATGATGGCGATGATTTTTTCTTGGGATGGGGGTAGTTTATTATTTTTTTTTGTTATTGTGTTTTTTGGTGTTTTTGTTGTAGAAAATGTGTGGTAAAATTATGTGGTTTGTTTTTTTGTGGTGTTTTGTGTGTTTTTATGTTTTTTATTGTTTTGTATATAAATATTAACTTTTCTATCTGTTTCGGTGTATATCTAACGTTTTTAAATCTTCTTTGGGTAAAAATGCACAATTATTTCCACTGTGTGATCTTGTGCAGCATTTTGTGATGTAATGAGGTAGATGTTAGTGTTATGTGGGGTACAGTACGCCCTTAATCCTTAACATAGAAAACAGAGAGGAGAGAGAGAGAGAGTACGAAGATCTTTAGGGTGTAAAGTATTGTTCTTTGTCAAATAAAAGAGACTTGTTTTTATTTTTCTCTGCTCTTGTGGTTATTTTATTAAAGCATGTATTCAACGTTTTTAGATCTTCATTGGGTAGAAATGCATAATGAATTCCACTGTAAAGTCTCCTGCAGCATTTTGTGATGTAATTAGATAGATGTTAACATTATTAGCCGACAAGAAAAGAGAAAACGTAACAATTTTTGGAAGTATTTCTAACATTCCGTCATTACCATTCTATTATCTCCCTTATTCAGTGATCTTTATAAACCTTACATCACTTGCACTAAATGAATACCTCCCCCCCCCCAAAAAAAAAAAAAAAAAAAAAAAAGCACAGATCTTGTCCTCCCACCCACTGAACACGTGTCTTCAGCCCCGTGGTGTTATTTGTGGGTTTGTGAAAGTATGTTGCGAGAAAAGAACAAGAAAACACAAAGATTACAACTCTCGTGTCTCATCTTGCTATGCCAAAGAAAACTGGAGGAAAAGAGAATCTGTAGATACTGTTACGAACCCATGTATGGGGGGGGAGGTAGCCGTGGCCGTGGGTATGTGTGTATGTATGTGCGTGGTGGGCGTGAGAGTAGCAAAAGAAGCAACGGGTCTGGGACGGGAAGGAGAGAGAGAGAGAGAGGCGTATCGGAGCGAGGCAGATTGGAATGTTGACGATTCAGCAAATAGTTTCTGCCGCCGCCCGGCGACAGGCAGTGAGGGGAGAGAGCAGAGAGGAGAGAGTTGGGGCCCAGTGAGGAGGACAGAGGGAAGAGCTGCCTCGCTTCCCCTTGGTCCTGGACAGATATATTCTGACTGCCATGTAATAATGCCTGTGCGTTGGCAGTGTGTGCGCCTGGACTGTGTGTGCCTAGTTGACATCGTGTAAGCCTGCTGGGAGGCCGTGAATGAGGTGTGAGGTGTGAGGAGGCCCGAGCTGCTGTGTCGTCTTGCTGAGCGCGCCTTTGTTATTGTGTGAGGCGTGTCACGGTCCCCCGTGTTACCTGTAGTGCTTGCTGAGTAAACTAGCCAAGGTTGACTCTGTGTGTTTGCTTTGTCCCCCATTTTGAGCTGCTATAGGTACACTTCGCTATACTTGCCCATCCGAACCGTGTGGAAGTTACGCCCTGTTGCCCTGCTTGTGCACCCGGGAGGCCTGTGTGAACCCTGTGGCCTGAGACGTGCTGGTGAGGGCAGAGAGAGGGTGTGAAGAAGAAGAAGAAAACGTGGGAGGGGTAAACGTAACAGTATATTCTCTGAAATTTTCAGGGAATGTGTATAATGTCTGATTCACTCAGGGAATATGTACATTCCCTGAGATTTTCAGGGTATATACATATTCCCTGAATTTTAGGCCTTATTATTATACAGATTCCCTGAATCATATTTGTTATGATAGAACAAGGAGTAAATCACATGACTCCCGCAAATTATCCGTCCCAAACCTCCTGCTATAACCCCACGCTTTAAACGACTGAAATACCGAACCATCACGAGACTCCATCATTTTCCCCTTAGAAACCCCGTGTGTGTGTGTGTGTGTGTGTGTGTGTGTGTGTGTGATATAGGAGTCAGCTGGACCGACCCGCAAGAGAACCATCGCGCCAGTTCGGAGCGGGGGAAACGCTTTGGCCTAACAAACACCTATACTCATCTTTCCTACTGTTAACATCATGGCAAATCCAACTGAGTGTGATTTAGAAGCACATTTTCGGGAAGAGTTATTGAAAAGAAGTGAAGGAAAGAAGTCTGTCTTACTTCCGAAGGAGGAGTATAAGATTATTGCAGATCTGACGTCAATTGACAAGTCAGGCAAAAAGACGCCTCATGAATACTACCTTCTAAAGAAGTATGAGGTTCTCAAGTGTGGTGATGTTTTTAAATTGATCAGAAGACGGAATGCCAATGAGGATCCTATTTATTTTGCTACATTGGAGGATACGTTTGATATCATTAAGCGTGCTCACATTGCAACTGGCCACGGAGGGCGCGATAAGATGGTGAAGGAGTTAAGTAAAAAATATGCCAACATTACCCATGATGCCATATCCATTTACAAATCACTATGCATCGAATGCCAACGTAAACGTAAGCGACTGACAACTAAAGGCATTGTTATTCGACCTATTCTGACAAAGAACTTTGGATCCCGATCACAAGTTGACCTTGTAGATATGCAGGCAATGAAGCAAGGAAACTATAAGTGGATAATGGTTTATCAAGATCATCTTACAAAGTTCTGTGTATTGAGACCGCTCACATCAAAACGTGCTGCAGAAGTTGCTTATCAGCTGTTAGATATTTTTCTTTTACTTGGCGCACCAGAAATTTTACAAAGTGACAACGGATCGGAGTTTACTGCTGGTGTTATTACCGAACTTAAATTGCTTTAGCCTGATCTCGTAATGGTTCATGGAAAACCTAGACACCCTCAGAGCCAAGGGTCAGTTGACCGAGCAAACTGTGATATCAAAGATATGTTGGTAGCCTGGTTGAGTGACAATAATACAACAGACTGGACAGTTGGATTAAAATTTGTGCAATTTCAAAAAAACTCTAGCTTCCATTCTGACATTAAAAGGTCACCATTTACTGCATTGTTTGGATCCGATGCAAAAGTAGGACTCACAACTTCAGCTCTTCCACATGATGTAATTCACCGTCTCCAAAGTGAGGACGATGTGACAACCGATAAGATTATTTCTCTTCGACCTGCTGTACAACAAGAGTCGAGGTCAGGTGGCCAAGGTTTTGCCAAATGTAACTGTGCTGGTTCAAAACGTTGTCAAACAAACCGATGTAAATGTTTCAAACTGAAAGTTAAATGCAACTCACGATGCCATTCAAGTTTGCATTGTGAAAACAAGGCTTCGTTGTAAGTCAGGCCAAATGATTTTGACAGACAAGTTTTACTTTTTAATGAGATGAAGAATTAATAAGTGTTACCATTCATAATTAATTTTATTACCTTTTTAACTTTTTTTTACTAGTTTTATTTTCATTACTCATATTAGTTTTATGTGATGAATAAAATGTTAGAGAATTGTATTAATGTTTTTCTTTAATTCCTATATATTTATTTATTTTTTCCTTGTTCTATCATAACAAATATGAATTTAGGGAATCTGTATAATAATAAGACCTAAAATTCAGGGAATATGTATATACCCTGAAAATCTCAGGGAATGTACATATTCCCTGAGTGAATCAGACATTATACACATTCCCTGAAAATTTCAGAGAATATACATATTCCCTGATTATACAGATTCACTGTAATATATATATATATATATATATATATATATATATATATATATATATATATATATATATATATATATATATATATATATATATATATATACATATATACACACACACACACACACACTTATTACCAATAAGGTCACATTAATTTCAATACAAATAACAATAGTATTATAATGAATAGTTGGAGTGGTACTACAAGTAATTGTAGTAGAAGTATTAAAAGCAGCAGCAGCAGCAGCAGCATGAGCACCAGCACCAGCAGCAGTAGTAGTGGTAATAGCAGTAGTAATCGCAGTAGTAAAATCAGTAGCAATAGTAGCATAAGTACTTGCTTAAGTACTACTACTACTACTACTAGTATTATACATATACACACACACACACTTATTACCAATAAGGTCACATTAATTTCAATATAAATAACAATAGTATTATAATGAATAGTTGCAGTGGTACTACAAGTAATTGTAGTAGAAGTATTAAAAGCAGCAGCAGCAGCAGCAGTACCAGCAGCAGTAGTAGTGGTAATAGCAGTAGTAATCGCAGTAGTAATATCAGTAGCAATAGTAGCAGAAGTACTTGCTGAAGTACTACTACTACTACTCGTAATAGTAGTAGTAGTAGTAGTAGTAGTAGTAGTAGTAGTAGCAGTAGTAGTAGTAGTAGTGGTACGACTACTACTATTACTAGTAGTAGTAGTAGTAGTAGTAGTAGTAACAGTAATAGTACAAATAATAGCATAATTTGTAGTTCGTCAAACATTTTTATAATTATGTTATGTTGAACAGGTTATGCTGATGACGTAGTCTTAAATAGGTGCTTTTAATTAACGGGTACTTATACAGGAACTGTTTCAGGATTTGCTGGTCTACTATCACGTGCTTGAGGGTTGAGTCCTTGAGTTTGATTGTTATTTTGCCTTAGTTCGTGTAACACTTGATTTTTTTTCCTCGATGCTCCTTTTTTATGTTCAGTATTTGTTTGAATATTTGAAGTAATTGATGTACATTTGAGGTGTCACCTTAATGCAGCCTCCCATTAGGTCGTGTTTTTCTTTAGAGAACAGTCACACCCGGCACAGCCACAAGTAGGTATTGGAGATAATATAGTGCTCAGTTTACAGGCGTTTGTGGAGGGTCAGGAGGATTGAAACAGGTAGGTCTTCACTGTTTGGTGTCCTGAACTGAAGGAGAGAGAGAGAGAGAGAGAGAGAGAGAGAGAGAGAGAGAGAGAGAGAGAGAGAGAGAGAGAGAGAGAGAGAGAGAGAGAGCGAGAGCGAGAGCGAGAGAGAGACGCCATATTCTCATGGTACTGTCTCTTCCCTTCATGTTCAGATTTGTTCTCCCCAGGCACAGTAGCGAGTTAATAACTTCACCAATTTTACTGAGGCCTCTACTAAGGACCCCCCTAGTGGGAGCCGCCTTGTCGTGGTGGTGGGGGCTTGCATGCCCGAAGTACCGGGAGAGCTATGCTGGAGGGGGTTTCGAACCCTGCTCTGCCCCTTTTTGGGAAGAGAGGGTTTCCCATGCCAGTAAGGTCTGTCAGGGAAGGGCCAGACTAAATGGTTTCCAAGATGTATGTGCCAGTACAAGTCAACAGTGCCGCCAGCCAGAGGGACCGCCCTTGGGGGCTGTTCCGCGTTGGATGGTTGGGTGTCTGGGCCGGAAGACGTTGGGGAAGGGGGTCTCAGCACCGCCTTGAGCAAACATTCGTATCCATGGGGACTACTTTTTAAAACGAGCAGTCTCGTGGGGGACGAGGTACCCCATCCAAGGCCGCCTTAGTAGTTTGCCCAGGTTAGTTCCCGGTAATCTGCCACATTCCAGGTTAGGTTAGATAAGGAAAGGTAATGTCGTGAAAATGAAAGTTAGGTCTGGGACCTAACCAGGGCAACTCTTATACGGTTACATCCAGTAATCTCTTCAAATAATTTTTATATGCCACACCTTGTGCACACTATGAATTTGCTGTATGATCTTTGATCGGCTTCCATTATGTTTTCTACTGATGATAGAATCTTCAACATGCTCATTTTCCTCTTCAAATTCTCCTTGCTCTCATTGTGAGGCGTCATCTTTCCCTGACAGTCAAACTTGTGAGGCCTAACTGCAGGTTTTAGCCTTATTGGTCCTCCCATCATGGTATAATACATGTAGTTCTTCTTGCAGCTGAAAACCTAAGCATAAATAAAAATCCGAAGGTACCTGGTATTCTATAATAAACTGTTCGTCCTTAAGGCAAGTACATTTGGTAGTGTTACTTCTGGTAAGTTGCTTAAATGTAAAGGGGAAAAAAGGCATCAGCTTAATAAATAGACATGTAGCCTATGCACCCAAGAGTGGGTTCATTTTTGGCAGCTTTCTTAATGGTTCATAATTACAATTAGTATTTCGAGGATTAACTGTATTTCGAGGATTAACAATTAGCCAAAAAATAAAGATATAACTACTGTACTACTATAGAAACGTGTGAATAGGGTACAATATACTTACAGTGAAATTATCTTCACAGCAGTATATGTGAGACGTGGACACGGGAAACTCCCGTCTTGCAGCGACCCACCATTTTTTTTATTTGAGCACTGCTTGGCACAGACACAAATATTTTCCCTGAAGTAGTCTTATCTGTACTTCTGCACATAGGTAAGAAGCACCAACGATTCTTAATTACCTCTCTGGACATCGCTGTGAAAAAGACAAATGCACTACAAATCAGCTGAGTATCAGTGGGACTTATGCGTTTTACCATGTATATATAATATTACCAAATTGTTCTGGCTTCGGTATTAAATAATAAGAACAGCCAAAAACATTGTATGAATTGGCTAGATATTTATCAAAATTTGTTTTGCTACAGACACACCATCTCAACCAGACCTTGAAGAATCAAGAAATGATTTTGAGAGCCTTAATGATCCTGAAGCACTCACACCGTCTGCTAAGAACGCTGGAATACAAGTGCAGGTAACCTGGTTGTAATGGCACGTTTTATCATATTAGCTGCTGTTTTTTACTTCAATTCACACATCTTGCAATAAACAAATCTGCTGAAGAAAATCTAGTACAGTGTGGCTCTAGTCCCACGAAGCAGTCGTAGATGCTGTATTTGGCTTGAAGGACTAGGTACACTCAAGTTGAGACTTTCTTGTTAGTAAATAGGAGGGCTTCATATTCACCCAAACTATACCAGGAAACACATTCTCTCTCTCTTTTAGTGTCAGTTCTTTCTTCATCCTCTCTCTCTTTTTCTTAATGGCAATATTTTTTTTCCATTATCTCTCTCTCTCTCTCTCTCTCTCTCTCTCTCTCTCTCTCTCTCTCGCTCGCTCTCTCTCTCTCTCTCTCTCTCTCTCTCTCTCTCTCTCTCTCTCTCTCTCTCTCTCTCTCTCTCTCTCTCTCTCTCTCTCTCTCTCTCTCTCTCTCTCTCCCCCTTAGTGGCAATCTTTTTTCCATTCTTTCTCTCTTAGTGTGAATCTTTAAAAAAATGGAGGAAAGATGTGATACCTTGGACTTGCATGGCATGTATTTATGCAACAAAAAAGCATAAAAATATTTAGTTTTCAATAAAACATTCACAACAATGTAACTATAACTCTAATCTAAATTTCTATGGTGCAATATCTTTCTATTATTCTACATAACCAGGCAAAAAAGTTTAAACTACATCTCATAAGGGATAACTGGATAATAGCGCATCAAAAACTGATAAAATCGTGTTAATAAAAAAAAAAATAAAAAAATTATAATGTATCAGTATAAAATTCACTGTGTACAATATGCCTGGTGCCCTTAATAATAAAAGTTTTGAACAGAAATTCTAATAAATAAAGATTTTCAGTGGCAAGGTATACTTAATTCTATATGTGCACTTTGCTTCCAGATTGCTCCCTGGAAACGGTCCAAGGCTGTGCAAGTAATTCCAATGCAGGCAGATGCTGAGTGTTACACTGATGGTCCAGATGAACTGGTTAAGAGGAGCAGAACAGATAATACTTCAGATCTTTCAGTTTTTTCTTCAGAAAGTAGTGATGTGGATCATGATAAAAGCATTGACTACAAACCATGTGATGATAATGAAATGTGTTTAAAACAATTAACGCTTTACACAACGAGGAAGATGATATTGAGTGAACCAATGAGATACATTGGAATACAGAAACAACATATGTATATCATAGACCTCCTGTGTAATCATATTTCATATAAAGAAAGGGGACAAGTAATATCTAGTAGAGATGTGGTATTCATTGTACTCATGACAATTCGGACTGGAATGGCAAACTATCTCACAGCAAACAGTTTTGGTGTCCGTAAGAGCTGCGTTAGTGGTATCCTTGCCCGCTTTGTACCAGTTATAAGTGGGTGTTTGAAAGAACTTATCTGTTGGCCATCATCTGACACCATTATAGCAAGGCTTCCACACTCTTTCAAAGCTTACCACCATAAGGTAGAGAGTAATTGATTGCTTTGAAATCCGGATAGAAAAGCCATCATCTGCCATGACACAGAGTATGACCTGGTCTGATTATAAGAAATGCAATAGTGTAAAATATTTAGTGTCAACAACTCCAGACGGACTGGTCAACTTTATATCCAACGGTAAGCCTGGCAGATGCAGTGATATGGAGTTGTTACGGGGGTCAGGGTACCTGGACAACTTGAGACCAGGTACAACTGTGTTGGCAGATCGAGGATTTTAAGAAGTAGAAGGTGATATGTCCACTAGAGGATGCCAGTTGGCACGTCCTGCTAGTGTAGGTAGAGATGAACAGTTGCCAGCTAAGAAGGTTATAAACATGAAAATTATTGCTGGTTTAAGGATCCATGTTGAGAGGGTAACACGACGAATCAGAGTGTATAAACTCCTAGACATGCATTCATGTCTTCCTCTCTCAATGATGGATATACTAGATGATGTTGTATGCATAGTCTGCGGTTTAGTAAACCTGCAAGATCGTAGATGTAAAATATAAGTGCAAGACCGTCCATCATTACGCTTATACAATCATGCTCACACACTTCTCAGTGCTAACAAAGTCATTAAACCAGTTTTGCTAAAATCATGTTTTTTTTTTTTTTTTTTTTTAATGTGTTTAACTCAGTTTTCATAAAATGTTCCAACTTTCAGCCAGAATACCAGAATACCTTAATGTTTTTTTGTTTTTTTTTCACAAAATGATTCAAGTTCTCAAATATTCTTGGTATGCCTAATGTATTCAGAACCCCAAAACTAAATTTAAATTATCTTGCCTGCAACTGAGCCAGCATGCCTTCAGGAATTTATGTTCTTGTATACAAAAGTTATATGAAGGTTGCTCTCATATCAAAATAAAACACTATTTCTGTCATCTTTGTTTTATTTTATTTAACAGGTAAAGGTAATGGGCTGTACACTTAAGGGGGTACTACATGCGAATGAAGTTTCTTCTTATAAAATAGGATGGCTGCAGATTCCAGCACACAATGCCAGGAAACACATTCTCTCGCTTAATGTCAATCTTTCAAAAAATGGAGGAAAGATTGACAATAAGAGACGGAGAGAGAAAATCCTGGCTGATGGTTTGAATTCAATGGTCAGTTACTGTATACTCTGCAAAGTTCAAGGAAAACCGTCTTTTCCCAGAAGTTCTGACATTTTAGCATGAGGTCTTCAGAGTACACTGGGTAATACAGATTTTTAATAATTTTCACATTCTTGGTAATCTCAAAATCAGGGTGTGCTACACAAAAGTATGCTTCTTTTTTACACGTTATGTGCATCAACATTTGCACTTGTGCCAGTTGTTTTGCCGCCACAGAGCCATCAGTTTTTACATACTTTTGAAAGTTTTGGGGGGTTGTTGGGCATTTCACTTCCACAATACTTTGTCCATCCTCAGTAACACCATCAGGTGATGCACCCATTACAGGATGTCTAGCTGTAAGGAAAATGCCTGTGAGATTAACTTTCCCTAATATTTTTTTAACTTCATTAAGTACACAGTGTTGTAACTTTCTACCCCTGTTCATTGCATCAGTGTCCTTTAGTCTAGAAGCACCAATCACTGACATTACTATTGCGCTGTTTATATTTCCTGAGCTATGAGCTACATCATAAGCTTAGGATGCAGTCCCATGAAGACCTGAGAGCGTACCATAGCGGTGACTTTGCTTGTGAAATAGTATCTTTATTTATCAGATAACATAGCTCATCCGTCATCTTCTGTTTACAAAAGAGTAGAAATTGATCACAATCAGGTTCACCACTCTGATCTTTTAAAAAATCCCGAAGAATACGATCAACGCCTAACTCTTCACCTTTATGTGACTTAAATTTGGCCCGTATGAGAGAATCGTGGATGGTGCACCACGGCGTGGTTTTTCCGACCGTGGATATTGGGAAGGTGGGGTATTCAAGAACCGCTCCACCGTGAAGGCAGGCAGGTTCACCAACATATGCGAGTTAAGGACAAGGAGCGCGGTTTGTATGCCGGAGGCTCACAACATTGCTCTCAAGTTTCCCGCGCAATTTGTTTACGATGGCATCACCTCCTGCTAAGGTAAGGTTTACTTCGTTTTTTACTCATATTTATCCATGGTATTATTCATTGACATAAACTAGAATATATAGGTACGTATTAAACAATGTTTCAGGCAACTAAAGTGTTTACCATTCAGAGATTGCTATGAAATAAGTAGGCCACGCCACTAGGCTACGATGCTGGCGCCACGAGACCTTTGATTGATTGGCCTTGTTTGAAGCCTATAGACAATGGCTGCCTTCCACACCAGAGAAATATTATAGATATATTGTGTGTTAATACAATGATAGTGTTGAACTCATATTGAGTGAATGATCAGCAGAGGTGGTCCACAAGATGCCCTTGCTTCACCACATACACGACAGTGTTATATAACAGTTATATGTAGAGTAGATCCTAGCAACTTGGTCCAGAACATACATATATATAAGTAACATGTAAGCTGACAGAAGAGCAATGAAACATTTTTGCAGAAAGCCTAGACAAAGTGGATTTTTTTTTTTTTTTTTTTTTTTTTTGTAATGAGTAGCAAACGTTATTATGAAACTAAGTTCACCATATTATACAATCTTTAATTGAATGTTGAAATTGTAAAGAGTAAATTTATATACAAATTTGCAGGCACTTCCTCTAGTGGGGAAACAGAGGTCCCAGCTGCTGGCCCTCATCCAGGAGAGGGAGGCTATCCTCACCTCCAAGGCCTCCAACCCTCACCTACCTGGAAAGAAGGCCAAGGCCTGGGATGATATCATAGCATCATTTAATGCTTGTAATCCAGGCCATGAAGCCAGGACCACCGAGCAGCTAAAAATAAGCTGGGACCATATCAAGAAGAAGTATGTTTGATTTTAAAGTTATTCTGTTTCATCTGTGCATTGTATTATACTCATTTGGAAACATTCCCTTTCTTTATAGTGGGCATATGATTGTATATCTATATTTCTTTTATGATTTTATAATGAACTATTTTTATGAATTTATCTTAGCACCA
>JAHFWG010000531.1:71527-90074 GCA_020233015.1 Callinectes sapidus | reverse complement strand
TTATGTTGATGTATAAACAGGTGTGCTTCTCTCCTCCATCTTGTTGTGGGTGTTTTGTTGTAGTGTGTGGAAGTTATTGGGGGTTTTCAAGGGTATTTTTGGTTTAATTGTTAGTTTAATGGTTGTAGTGGAAGTTATTGGGGGTTTTCATGTTTTTTATTTTATTTTGGGGGTTTAGTTTAATGGTTGTAGTGGAAGTTATTGAGGTTTTTCAAGTTTTTTTTAGATTTGGGTTAATTTAATAGTTGTAGTGGAAATTAAGGGTTTTTTTCAAGTTTTTTTTTAGTTTTGGGTTAATTTAATGGTTGTAGTGGAAGTTATTGGGGTTTTTCATGTTTTTTTTATAGTTTTGGGGTTAGATTAATGGGTTGTAGTGGAAGTTATTTGGGTTTTTCAAGGGTGTTTTTTGTTTAATTGTTAATTCAATGGTTGTAGTGGAAGTTATTGGGGTTTTTTAAGGGTGTTTTTTGTGTAATTGTTAGTTTAATGGTTGTAGTGGAAGTTATTGGGGTTTTTCATGTTTTTTTTATAGTTTTGGGGTTAGATTAATGGGTTGTAGTGGAAGTTATTGGAGTTTTTCAAGGGTGTTTTTTGTTTAATTGTTAGTTTAATGGTTGTAGTGGAAGTTATTGGAGTTTTTCAAGGGTGTTTTTTGTTTAATTGTTAGTTTAATGGTTGTAGTGGAAGTTATTGTTTTTTTAAGGGTGTTTTCAGTTTTTATTGGCTGTTTTATTGTTGTAATGCAAGTTTCTGATGTTTTTAAGGATGTTTTTAGGATTAAGTTTAGTTTAAGAATACCTAATTGCATCTAATGGCATTTTTTATACAAATTCTCACCATTATTCTGTTCTTTCTTTTTTATTTTTCTCAGTGCACAAAAACTACCATCCTCAATTGTTCCCTTTACCTTCTGCCATCACATCACCACCATCTCCCTCATTATTATTATTATTTCAGTTCTCCCCCATTATTATTATTATTTCAGTTCTCCCCCATTATTATTATTATTTCAGTTCTCCCCCATTATTATTATTATTTCAGTTCTCCCCCATTATTATTATTTCAGTTCTCCCCCATTATTATTATTATTTCAGTTCTCCCCCATTATTATTATTTCAGTTCTCCCCCATTATTATTATTTCAGTTCTCCCCCATTATTATTATTTCAGTTCTCCCCCATTATTATTATTATTTCAGTTCTCCCCCATTATTATTACAGTTCTCCCCCATTATTATTATTTCAGTTCTCCCCCATTATTATTATTTCAGTTCTTCCCCATTATTATTATTTCAGTTCCTTTTTATCTTCTGCCATCACCACACATCACCACCATCATTCTTTCAGTTCCACAAGAGACTGCCGAGCTGCTATGAAGTCTTTAAGTCCGAAATCCACCAGCTGTTCCCCTTCATATACGACACCAAGTTTGTGGCGGAGGAACTCAAGTATAAGCACAGGCAGGATACTTGTGGTGAGGGACAGACAGAGAGAGAGAGAGAGAGAGAGAGAGCACTGATGACACTTTTTGCGAGCCTTTCAATAAACTGTAATTTTGTAACTTTCATTTGGCAACAGGAATTTCTCAAGTATAAGGATAGAGATGATAAATTTGGTGTGAGAGAGAGAGAGAGAGAGAGAGAGAGAGCACTGACACATTTTTCGAGCCTTCAAATCAACTGTAATTTCAAAACACTCAATTTCCAACACTTATTTTGGTACCTCATTCATAGCATTAACACATTCACACCTTTAGATAAACTGCCATTTTATAACCCACTCAATGTCCACCAATAATCATGTATCAATGTTTTAATTTCCACCAGTAATTAGTATCAACGTTTTAATTTCCACCAGTAATGTAGTATCAACGTTTTAATTTCCACCAGTAATCTAGTATCAACGTTTTAATTTCCACCAGTAATGTAGTATCAACGTTTTAATTTCCACCAGTAATCTAGTATCAATGTTTTAATTTCCACCAGTAATGTAGTATCAACGTTTTAATGTCCACCAGTAATGTAGTATCAACGTTTTAATTTCCACCAGTAATGTAGTATCAACGTTTTAATTTCCACCAGTAATGTAGTATCAATGTTTTAATTTCCACCAGTAATCTAGTATCAACGTTTTAATTTCCACCAGTAATGTAGTATCAACGTTTTAATTTCCACCAGTAATGTAGTATCAACGTTTTAATTTCCACCAGTAATGTAGTATCAACGTTTTAATGTCCACCAGTAATGTAGTATCAACGTTTTAATGTCCACCAGTAATGTAGTATCAACGTTTTAATTTCCACCAGTAATGTAGTATCAATGTTTTAATTTCCACCAGTAATCTAGTATCAACGTTTTAATTTCCACCAGTAATGTAGTATCAACGTTTTAATTTCCACCAGTAATGTAGTATCAACGTTTTAATTTCCACCAGTAATGTAGTATCAACGTTTTAATTTCCACCAGTAATCTAGTATCAACGTTTTAATTTCCACCAGTAATCTAGTATCAACGTTTTAATTTCCACCAGTAATGTAGTATCAACATTTTAATTTCCAGTGAGTCGAGTGCTGAACAAAACCAACCTTGGGGACCTGGCCACCGCTATGCAAGACAACCTGCCAGTACTATTTCCACCCAGTCTGTGCCACACACCACCTCACAACAAGTACAGTGAGTGTCAGCAGCCAGGCAGGAACCACTCACTTGTAACTCATTGCCTTAACTCATTACCCGCGACATACAAACACTCCCCATAGAAAAGAAAAAGTAACTGATAGTACATATGTGGATAAAAATGAGGTAACATATCATTTGCTTCATCTTTTCCTTAACTGATTACTCTAAGACATCTTTACTTGTTCCATAGTTACCTAGAATCTTTAGAACTGGGTAGAAATGGCAAAATATACTCTTTTTTATCATGCATTTCCTTTCTTCTGGAGGTTAATCAAGATCTCATGCAGTGTTAGTGTTGTTAATTGTATTGTATTGCAGTGTATGAGTGTTGAGTCTATAGTTGAAGAGCAGACAGGAATCACTCACCTATATTTTTAATTCACAAAGATGAGAGAAGGTTAAAACATAATAATGATAATAACACTGTACTTCACCTCTTTCTATCCCTAACCTATATTTTTAATTCACAAAGATGAGAGAAGGTTAAAACATAATGATAATAATGATAATAACACTATATTTTATCTCTTCCTACCCCTTTCTAGTGTTTATTAGTGTTAGAATAATGACACTAGTAATAATAATGACAGCAACTCTCTCTCTCTCTCTCTCTCTCTCTCTCTCTCTCTCTCTCTCTCTCTCTCTCTCTCAATTCTAACCTGTCAACAATCTCTCCAGCCGAAGGTAAGTTGTCATATTTTCATTCTCCCGAGGTGTCCAGCTTCCTTATGCTGTGACAACCTTAAACCTGTGGAACCAGCCATCAAAGAACTGGCACGCCCCTTCCTTGCCCTTCTTCTTAGCTAAATAAACCCCTTTCTCTTGTTATTGGGTCTGTAATTGTGACTCCTGATCTATTTCTCTGTCTGTGTCTGTCTGCAGCGGTGGGGGGAGGAACGCTGCACGAGGCGGGGTATGATGCTTTGCTCACTGGATTCTGCTTCCTGCGTTTGAGTCACTTGGCCGCCCTGTCGCAGCTGTGTCAGTATGTTGCCTTGCTGGTTATGGTTCTCTTCTTCCTCCTCCTCCTCTTCCTCTTCCTCCTCTTCCTCTGTTGTCTTCATTATTTTGTCCACTTTCTTCTCCTCCTTCTCTTTCTTCACTCTTCTGTCCACCTCACTAATGCAAGAGTTGGTTTTATTATGTCTGTTTTGTTATTTGTAACTTGTCTACTTTATTCTGTCCACCTCCTCCTCTTCCTCCTCTTCTTCCTCCTCCTCTTCCTCTTTCTCCTTCATTCTTCTGTCCACCTCATTAATGCAAGAGTTAGCATTATGTCTGTTTTGTTATTTGTAAGTTATCTCCTTTATTCCGTCCACCTCCTCCTCTTCCTCCTCTTCCTTGTCCTCTTCTTCTTCCTCTTCCTCTTTCATTCTTCTGTCCACCTCATTAATGCAAGAGTTAATTTTATGTCTGGTTTGTTATTTGCAAGTTATCTCCTTTATTCTGTCCACCTCCTCCCCCTCCTCCTCCTCCTCCTCTTCCTCCTCCTCCTCCTCCTCCTCCTCCTCCTCCTCCTCCTCCTCCTTCACTCTTCTGTCCATGTTACTAATGCAAGAGTAAATTTCATGTCTATTCCATCATTGCAAGAACACAAAAATAAGAGTACAAACTAACACCCACACCCTTACCCCTGACCTAACCTAACCTAACCTAACCTAAGGGTGTTTTCTGTTTTGTGGGGTTAGTTTAATGGTTGTAGTGGAAGTTATTAGAGTTTTTCAAGGGTTTTTTCAGTTTTTATTGGCAGTTTAATGGTTTTAATGCAAGTTTCTGATGTTTTTAAGGGTGTTTTTACAATTCAGTTTAGTTTAAGAATACCTAATTGTATCTAATGGAGTTTCCTATACAAATTCTCACCAATCTTACCCCTAACCTAACCTAACGTAACCTTGGCAGAGTGGAGCACCATCGTCCTCTAAGCCCCCGGGAGCACCTGTACACCCTGAGGCAGTACGCTAACAAGGTCCACCTGCAGAGGTCAGCTGTTCCCTTCATGGTACACTCCATTCCTCAGTTTGAGTTGATGTTGTAGTGGTTCTTATTAGTGGGATTAAAATTTATCATTGCTATTTAACCCCTTCAGTACGGGGACACATTTTTCAGTTTTGAGGTTTAATTAGATGTTTTTTTATTGACAGGAAAAGTGTATGGAGGTCAGAAAATTTAAACTTCCAACCCCTTCAGTATTGAGACACATTTCTCAGTGTTGGGTGTAATGAGATGTTTTTTTTATTGACAGGAAAGGTCTATGGAAGTCAGAAAGTTTCAACTTCTATTGGGACACATTTTTCAGTTTTTTTTTGGTGTATTTAGATGGTTTTTATTGACAGGAAAGATCTATGGAGGTCAGAACATTTAATCTTCTAATCCCTTCAGTATTGGGATACATTTCTCAGTTTTGGGTGCAATAAGATGGTTTTTATTGACAGGAAAGGTGTATGGAGGTCAGAAAATTTAAACTTCTAACCTCTTTCAGTTCTTGGTCACATTTTTCAGTTTTGGGGTGTAATTAGATAGTTTTTATTGACAGGAAGGGTGTATAGAGGTCAGAAAATCTTCAGTTTTAACCCCTTTATTACTGAGACATGTATCTTCAGTTTTAGGGTTCAATTAGATGGTTTTTATTGACGTCAGGAAAGCTCTATGGAGGTCAGAAGATTAATGACCAGTCTTTAATATTCTAATTCCTATATAAGTTTCTGAAGCTGTATAAAATCATCAAATAGTTAGAAATTTTAACCAATGATAGAATAATGGCTAAAGTACACTAATTTTTGGAGATTAAGACGAATTTTAAGACTACAAAACCATCTAAAAAACAAAAGTCACTTAAGAATCTATTAATAAAAGCCCTGGTGACTTAATATTGTTATCTCTGAGTTGTGATTCATTGTGTGTTAGGGAAGCATTAACACACTCAACACCCACAGTCCCTGGCCGGCGCAGACCCAAGGAGCAAGCGACCCCCCTGGCTGGTGGTGCAGGGCCAGCGGAGGGCCATGAGGGTGTCGCCCGGCCTGGTCTCTGTGGCACTGGCTAAGTATGGGCAGCTGGATGTACAGCCACTCAGTAACAATGCTGTGCTGGTGGCTACATCTTCCTGGAGGAGGTGGGTAGTGGTGATGGTAGTTGTAGTAGTAGTAGTAGTAGTTGTAGTAATTGTAGTTGTAGTTGTAGTTGTCTTGGTTGGCATACCCTTACAAGATCATTATTTTGTTTTGTATTTATGACTATGTTAGGTAAATACTTCATAATCTCAACCCAAATCCTGTGAATATTTAGATGTTTACACTCAAATACTCTCAAAATAAGATAGTAGTGTGGTTTACTCAATAACACACACACACACACACACACACACACACCAAAAAATAAGAAAAATCACTCATGACACAGGAGGTTGGTGGTGGTGATGGTGGTGGTGGTGGTGGTCCCATATCCATTGACTAACACCGGGTACAGTGTTACAGAGATCCTGGCCAACCTGTCTTCAGAGGGTCCTCTCAGGGCACAGCTGTACTCCAGGATGAGACACTCCTCCCTCACCCGCAGTGCTGTGTGGTGAGTGGTGGTGGTGGTGGTGGCTGGCCGGGGACTGCTGGCTTGACCCCTTCTGTACTGACTGGGACGCATTTGTATATTTGAGTGTTGGGTATCATTAGACAATTCTATTATTTATTATCAATCATTAGACGATTTTATTATTTATTACCATTATTTATTTGTTCATTTATTGTTTGTACTATGTATTTGAATCCCGGACTTGAGTATTCCAAAGGTGTAGAAAATGGACTGATAATAATAAGCAGAATGAATATGAAAATGCATCCCAGTACTGAAGGAGTTAAGATGCTGCCCTCCCTGCATCTTTCATTGTACTCATTTATACGTCAGATGATTTTTATTCATTTTTTCTAATGCAAGAGGGAAGAAAGTGGCCAAGGACAACAAAAACAATGGGAAAAAAAGCTCACAAATTTGCCAGTTTCCTCCAATGTCTTGAAACTTTCCTCTTCAATAGTCACAGGAAGTTGTAAATATAGAAGCAGGGAGGGAGGGAGGTCCAGAGTTCACCAGAAAGGAAGGTTAAGAGAGAGCATCATTAGGAGGCTGTATGTAGATTGCTTCTCCGTTAATGACAAATGTAATAGGTGAAGAAAACCATGTGAAGTGTTGACATGCTCAGTATATTGTTCTGATACATTAAATATGGATTGATAAAAAGCAGAAGACTGGCCAGGCACGAGACAGTCAGCAGCGGGGCACACCTAGCCTGGCCGGTGACGGTCTCAGTGGTTCCTCTCTCCGCAGGTCTGGCGCTGTGCTGTCGACGGGACTCTGTGCCTGGCTGGTCTACCGGTCCTTCAGGAAGTCTTCTCCTTGACACCACCACCAGTGAGTGGATAGAGGTACACTGTAGTAGTAGTACTACGATTAGAAAAGTCTGCTGACATTTGCTTCTTTTTGCACAAACACTTGGTCGTGATAGAGACGTGGTGCCTGACAACCCCACAACAACAACACTGCATCACCATCACTCCCAGCTCACATTTTGTTTTGTACTTCTCTTCAATCTGTCTCCAATTCATTGTATCACATTGCACAGAGCCCCTGCTCCCCACCACTCCCCAGGGGCGCCCCAGGGAGTGCACCGGAGGCACCACACAGTCACGATGGGACGCTGTGCCTCGGTTGACTGGCCAGTGAGCCGGCCAGACCTGACTGTTGCTGGTGGGACTCGGTGAGGAAGCAGGAAGGCTTAGAATGCCACATTGCTGCTTCAAACACTTGAAGTGTTGCCCGACAACAGCGGCAATATATCACTTATTATTTAGTCCACCATTTCCTGGACAAATTACTTATAATTTAGTCCACCATTTCTTGGCTCAGGGACAAAGTGTGTGAGCAAAACGTGTCCGCCACAACGGACTGAGGCTTCCTCACTGACTACAATTGTAAATCATGTTTGCCTCGTTGTTGTTGTTGTTGTTACTTTGAATTTCTACTAGTACAATACTAAGATTCCTGAGTAATGCTAGCTTTACATACATGCTTGTTACTGTATGTCACCAGTTAGTGAGTAGTAGTAGTAGTAGTAGTAGTAATAGTAGACACTATTCCTAGTAGATGATAGATGATGGAGGTAACTACCTCAAAGGTTAACTTTCCATAAGTAAATATTCTCTGTAGATTATTGAAGCAGAATCAGATACACCTCTGCTGCACAACAAACAACATTACTTACTGCCATACTCTTCAAGGCAAACATTCCTGCCCACTCCAAATATTATTATTATGCCGCTTCAGACAAGTCTTTTGCTTTGAGAAATCTGTACTTTGAGCAGAGGCAAGAATTATGCAAACAATAATTGAATTTGTCTCCAAGTGTGGCAGCTGCTGCACTAAAGCAGTGGCACCCTTGCAGGTGTCTTGGCACCACCACAGCCCTCCCTCCACACTCACCAGGACGCCCCTCCACCACCACCAGTGTGTGCGTGCGTGTGTGGGGCGTCCCGAGGCGGCTGACGGGGCTGTGGTGCGTGAGGAGTCAGCACAAGACACACTGCACTGTGCCACACTCACAACACCTCTAGGTAGGTTACATAGGTCAGTGCAAACCTTACTGCTAAGTGTGGTAGTGAAATGTTGAACGTCCCACACAGGACAACACACTACAGGTCTCCTCCCCTCAACCACTCCTCAGCTACCTCCTCTATAGCTCCAGTTTGGCCCTGGCACCCGGCCCTGCCCCGGCCCTGCCCCGGCTCGGCTCCGGTAGTAATGCAGTGACCCTGTGCAGAGTGCCTCCCCTCACTGGTACTGGTGGCACTATGGCTGTGCTGCTGCCTGGCACTCAGTGTGGCTCTGCTGTGCTTCAGTCCTTGCTGTGACGCCAAGGTTGTTCCTTCAGCGTGTTATAAGTACTTGCTGACTGGACGTGATCGTCTTCAGTGCACACACCCGCTGAGGGGACAAAAACCATCTTCCAACTCAAAAGACACTTCAAAAAATGCTCAACTCAATACCATGTTTATTTTATCATAAAAACGTAACAAGTGCCAAACAAATAAGTGCATTCATGGTTACTGTCGCCGTGAGATTGCCGAGCTCGGGACAGAGGCGGGGCGGGCCGACTCGCCAACAGCCGTGTCGGTCGTCACGTCACCGGTGTTGAAGACTCGAAGAACACGCTGCATTGAAAAGTCCCATAATGAATGGTGATGTAGCAAAGGTTTCCTGTGCTGTGCATACTCTATCTATCACGTTACACTTCTGCTGCACAAAGTATCAAGTCAGTATGATTGATAATTGCAGTTTTGCACTGGAAAGTGTGGGCAAGAAGAGCCCGGTGGTGGTGGTGGTGGTGGCTGTCCCACACCAGTGTTGCATTGTGTGGTGGTGATGACAACACAACACTGAACAGACCACCACCGGTTGGTTGGTGTCTTTCTTGCAAGTCAAGCCAGAAATGCTGTGCAGCATCGAGGAAAGGAGTACAGTGCTGCAGGGCGGTGGCGGCGGCGGCGGCAGTGGCGGTGGTGGTGTTGGTCTGCCTGCTCAAATAACCCATGGTCCCTTGCCCAAGTGGTTCACCCATAATGCCTCTGAGGTGTAGCAGCGGCGGGTGGCAGCCGGGTGGTGCAGTGCTGCCGCTGCTGCTTAGGTAACAGTGAGTAGAGCCTGTGTTGGCTGCCCCCCACCCCCCTCCCCCTGCCCCCTGCCCCCCCACCCCAGCAGTGTTGTGGCGGGGCACGCTTCACTCGGCGTTGCGTGGCGCCATGCAGGTCATCTGGATGATCTTCTTCATGGCCTTGGGAATGTCCTCAGACGTCTTGGTCTTGGGGATGCCGCCCAGCAGCTCCTGACACTCCCGCTTGCCCTGAGTGATCTCGCTGCACGCCACCATCAGGTCGTAATTGATGCCCTCGCTCACCACAGAGTCTTGCCTGCGGGGGAGCACAACACAAGTCTTGCTACAGTATCAAGCTACAGTGTCAAGTGGAATTAATGCAGTGGAAATATTGTCATCCTGTCACTGTGACTATGAAAACCAGAACTGTTGGAGAAAGTGGCATCCAGCACTGCTCTATTGGTTGTGCCAGCACCTCACTGTGTCAGTGACTGCACTGTACATGCATGGCTGAAGCTAACACTGAAGCAGGAGAGATTGATGTAATGGTGTGTGTGTGTGTGTGTGTGTGTGTGTGTGTGTGTGTGTGTAGAATAGAGAATGTTTATAGTTTGAGTGACTGTGGTATGTAAACATACTGTGGGGGGGACATACTGGGGGTCTGTGGGCTGTGGTGAGAGAGAGAGAGAGAAAGCAAGTTATCAAATGTATTCCCTCACATTTCTCCAGAGAGAGAGAAAGCAAGTTATCAAATGTATTCCCTCACATTTCTCCATCACATTTATTGCCTGCCACACACACACACACACACACACACACACACACACTTACTTGTATTCAGGGTGTGACGTGACAAAGTTCCTCATCCAGGCAGCAGTAGTCATCGCCGTGCCTGCCGCCCGAGCACTGATGAAGCTCAAGTACTGGCCAATGGTGCAGGCTGTGTCGGCGTCCATGTCCAGCGCTCCCAGGTATTGACGCACCAACGGAATCAGACCCACAAACTCGTCACCCTGAAATGTGTGTGTGGTTGGCTCGGTAATTTTAATCAGGGACGGAAGATGGTTGGTTTACATTGGCTGGTTTAAAAAGACATGAGAACAAAGAACATAATGCAATAAATGAGGGAAGCTGCAAGAGGCTGATAAGTGAGTTCCATATATGAATTCCCATGTATAAGTGGATTGTGTGATACTGGGACACATTTTTACAAGTTTTGGGTATGATTAGACGATTTTAGTGACAGGTCAGTAAATTAATGGACTGAATCTGTACAATCTTAATTCCCACACGAGTTTCTGAAGCTGTAGAAAATGACAAATAATTAGCAGGATGAGTGAAAACATGTCCCAGTACTGAAGCGATGATAAAAATTACTACGAAAATAATAATAATGGATAAGAAGATTTTTAACATAGTCATTCAAAATTGCGACAAATACATAACTGGCACCTCAACCCCCAAACGCCGCACCCCATACCTTGCCATTTATGATCTCACTGACGGTCATCTGGCTGGTGTCGTCGCCCTTGTCACAGTCCCGGGAGAACACGTCTCGTCTGAACCACAGTTTCTGGTCCAGCACTGCGTTGCGTTTCTGGCAGTTGTGCATGTTCTCGTCAACCTGGTGGTGGTGTTTGGGTGAGCCTTAGGGAACGGTACTGAAGTATGGTGCGGGTTGTATCAATTCTTCATATTTTTTCCATTCATTTGTGAGTAAAGTATGGGGGTTTTGTTCTATTTGTGTTTTTTTTTAATCTATTTTCATTTTTTCCCCCATTAATTTATGAGGACTAGCAGTAAAGTATGGGTGTTTTGTTAAATTTGTTTTTATCTAATTATATTTTTGAGGGACTTTTATACTTTGAGATACTTTTATATTTTTTCCATCATTTTGTGGGAACTGACAGTAAAGAATGGGTGCTTTTGATCTACTTAAATATTGTGGTGGTGTTTTTTTCTTCCCCTTACCTTTGAGATTGGGATTAACATGTTGAGTTTGAAGGTGAGGATGGCCCTGGTGAGCAGCACAATGAAGACACCAAAGGCAGCGTTCTCAAAGTCTGTCAGTTGAACCTCACACGGTCTGAACTCAACCCGCCACCCAATGTTGCTGTTGACTGGTGGAACTTTGAACCTCATGCTCTGCCAGTTTGTACTCTGGATGTTCTGTGGGGCAAAAGTTGGTTCCAGTTTGATTTCCAAGTTTGTTCGAGTTTGATTTTCAAGTTTTAGTTTAATTTTCGAGTTGGTTTGAGTTTGATTTTCAAATTTGTTTTAGTTTGATTTCCAGGTCGGTGTTAGTTTGATTTCCTCACCTTGCCAAGTTTCAGGTTAGGAGACAAAATTAAAATGAGTTTTTTCTCCAAATGACGCAAAAACTGAAAATTTTCAGATTTAAGTAAAAGAAGATATTAACTTTGAAAATCTGTAAAGGAAGGATTTGAAATATTTAACAGCACTGAAAGGCAAGGCATGAGTGACACAGACAGCAGCAGCAGCGGCGGCACCAGCAGCAGCACCCTTCCATTACACTTGTCAGGGAGAGTTATGGCAAAGATATGTGTTCTTAATAAATAAATATTAAAACTGTGATAAGGTTGGACAGGTTAATGTTCTTTTATCTGACACTTTCATGTATGTTCCATTACTCTTAAAATAATATGTTTCACTTCACTCTAACATTTTAACTTTCCCTTATAAATTTTAGAGTGATGTTTTCAAATGCCTGGTGCAGCAGCAGCAGCAACAGCAGCAGCACTGTGTGATGGTGTGAATGTGTTGGCAGGCCATGGTGGGCCATGGTGGGCCATGGGTGTGGCCCAGCGCCTCACCTCAAAGTGGTCCATCTCCCTGACATCATCCTGGTTGATTCTTTCAGAGAAGAGAGAGATGGAGTCCCTGATGAAGAGGTGGGAGATGTGGAGGGCCATCTGTTCATCCACGTTGCTGTCCAGCAGCTTCTGTTCAATCTTCTTGTCGTACACCAGAGGAATGTCGTTGTACCTGCAGTGGGTGGTGGAACAGCGTGAGGACTTGCTGCTGCCTTCACCCTCCAGCCTTGCTCAACTACACCAGGAGTTTTGTTTCACAAGCAGTGTAACACCAGTGTTGTTGTTTTGCAGCAATGAAGGAGTCTGTGATGGTACTGTACATAAAATTTCATACCTTTAATAAAATTTTGATTTAGAATTTTGGGGTATATGACATCATATCACACCTAAACTTTGCTGGGGCTTGTACTGAGTGAAACCAAGACTAGCACAGCTCCCCTACAGCACACAGGCCACAACAGCAGTGGCACCCACCTGGCCCCACACTTGGACAGGTAGCAGTCCACAGACCCATAGCGGGACTTGGGAATCACAAATCTGTCATTCCTCAGCGGCTCCAGGCCCTTCTCCTCCCTGGTGCGGCAGTCCACCGAGGCGGCGATCACATCCCACCGGCAGTCCACGTCGGCCAGGTAGCCGCGGTACATCGGCGAGGCGGCCGTCAGGGCCAGCTGTGGTGCAGGACGGTACAGTCAGAGTTGTGGATTTTGTGGTTCCAGCGATGGTGGCAAAATTTGTAGTTTATTAACAGTGGCCTGAGAGGCGTCCACTCACCATGATGGGGCAGAGAGGGGTGAGGTGGTCATACAGGACGCGCCCCTCGTTGAGGTTGCACGCCTGGAAGGTCATCTGGAGGCAGCAGCAGCCCATGCCGAACCCCATGGCATCCAGGTAGATGTGGTCCTCCTTGGCAGCGGCGGCAGAGCTGCCGTCATCGCCGTACTGTGACAAGTCCTCCACGAATGGCCTTGGTGTCTTGAGGTCCACAAAGACTGTAAGCAGTGCAGCGATGAACAACACGGCACACTAAAGACACGGTATTGATATCGGCATAATAACACATTGCAGAGAAGGATATATTAATGATATGGTCAATAAAGATATGAGCAGTATATATATCAGAACGAAAACTGTGCCCCATTTCATGAAGAAGGCCTCCCAAAAATATGCCTTTTCCTTGGCTGATAAGTACTTGGAAATGCATGAAGACCTACGGAAATATAAGAACGATGCCAAGATACCATTCCTGTAGAGCGCTGCAGATAAGTACTTGGAAATGCATGAAGACCTACGGAAATATAAGAACGATGCCAAGATACCATTCCTGTAGAGCGCTGCAGTGTGACAACAACGACACAGCACGACTACTGACTTGTTGCACCAACAATGACAACCTTCTGTGAGGCAAGCCTGAGCACAACGTAGCACCGTCACCACCACTACAGCAATGGTATCCCAGCCATTACCAAGTGAGCACAACACCTCTGTACTCTAATCAACACCCTATGACTGTGATGCTATAGACACATCGCTCCATATATCACACACACTCACACACACACATACACACTGGCATTTTATCTGTACATTCTAGCAACACCCGTCATTGTCCCAGAAAATAAAGCAATAGCTGTCTCATTCTTACCTGCCTATTTAGGTAACCCAAATGTTTTATGGGCTAAGGTAACAGTAGCCAGTTGGAAAGCAAACAATCTATGCAAACCATAAACATTCCCACTCCTTCCTCTCTTTCTTGTGCCTTTATGCTAGTTATTCTGTCAAGACAAAAGGCCTTACTGGGGACATTTATGGCAATTTTCTCTTTCCGTCTCTCCCGAATGTTGCGTGTGAGTGTTTTGAAGCGCGGGTGGCTCTGTGTGATGGCAGCCTCCGGGAAGAAGAGGGAGCGCGATGCCCCGCTGGTGGGGTCTGCCGGGGCGGGGGGGAATGTGAAGTCAGGACAGCCCAACCTGGGGAAGGCACAGGGTGTTAGTGTGGGCTGTGAGGCTGCTGCAGAGAGAGAGAGAGAGAGAGAGAGAATATGTGATGCTACAACTTAAGAGAAAGAGAGAGCATCTATGTGGTATTAGATGTAAGAGAGAGAGAGAGAGAGAATTTGTGTGTATCTAAGTCAGAAAATCAGTATGCAAAGTCTAAAGGTAAAGAATACAAGTGCTATTATAAAGAGAAAGAAAGTATGCCATTGTAATCCTTCATAAAAAAAAAGAAGAAAAAAGACTTGAAGCACCAGTGTCACCTTAGCACTGTGTTGCCGCCAAGCTGAAACACAAGAAATACTGAGCCACAACACAAACACAGTCTTGAGTTGTCTTGTATACCCAACCTGGCCAACACTACACCACTGCCACTGTTCCCTGTCCCTCTGTAGGTAGTGTGGTGTCCTGTGAGGAATCCTGGGTACCCCCTTGTCTTATGGGAGAGTGACTTAGAGGAAATAGAAGAATAGAAGGATAAACTACGGAGAACTAATAATGAGGCAAAAATTGAGGAAGTAAAGAAAAGAAAAATAAGAAATGAGTTTGCCTTGGCGGTGTGTTAATCTAAGAGACAGTGTAGGTAGGTAAGTTGTCAGTGCAAATACAACACATACAATCACTAACACAACCATGCACTATAAATACATGAAAAATACATACATATACATATTTGAGGCCATTTTGGGGAGGGGGTTATTTATCTATATTCGTGGTTAATTCTGGCTTTCCTACACCTGCTGGGTCTGGAAACACAAGGGAGAGTAAGTGAACACATTGATGAACTGATCGCGTGGAAGGCATGGCGAATGAACTTCTGTGGACCAACATTTACCTATATAATGCACTTCAAACATCGTGAATAAGAGACTTTATGGATTAGCATTAGTACATGAAGGGTGGAGGGCCATTTTCAGACAGCAGGAGTCCAGCAGTGTTTGTCGAGTCATTAGAACAATGTCAAACGTTCCACCACACCTGTCAGCCAGCCAGTGGAGCAAGAATAAGGTCATACCAAGATCTGCCGTGAGGGAGATGCTGTGGTTATAACGATTGTGAACATGGTAACATAAATGTGTTACCCAGCGGCTGCCACACACACACACACACACACAGCGCCTCACCTGGGGAAGTTGGTGAGGGACAGGATGACCTCGTCAGGCTGCAGGAGGCTCTGCACCTCACTGCGCCTGAAGCTCATGTTGTGCTCCACGATGTTGAAATGCTGCACCAGCGACCCATAGGGCTGACCTGGCGTGCCTTCCACGGCGTACTCTGCATATTCAGGGTGCCACTGAGACCGAACCTCCCTGAAACACGACAGCAACTCAATACCTCGCCATGGTAGACACAAACTAATCACCTCACCTTCACTTGTCTTAAAACACGTCACGCACTCCCTGGCATACCCTGAAACACGTCCCTACTTTGTCCTTGCCCTGAAACATTTCACTGAGGCGCCCTCATTACGCCACAAACACTGGCCACCACTGAGGCTGTTACTCTGACCACACCTCCTCCCTCTGACGCGTCACGAACTCACTGCTTCGCCTTCACACAAACTGAAACTCTGAAACACTTCAACGCTGCACTTTCACCTTCTCTCCTTATTGAAGTTAAGTTTTTAAGGACACAAGCGATTTCTACAAAATTAACATTGGGAATACGTACCCTTGAAAACCAGGCTAATCTCTGTGGCCTCTGAAGAACAGTCGTGGTGAGAGAGAGTGAAGGTTTCTCAATAACTCACTCACTCACTTCAATGATTCATTCGCTTGCTATCAGATGGTCTACGCAGCAAATAACTCTCACTTCCACGCTCTTGCGTTCATTGATTTACTCTCTTGTTCTTTCATTCATTGGTTCTCCTTTTCACTCACTGGTTTGTTTTTTCTTAATTATTGATTTACTTTTTTTATTTAGAAACGCTTTGCTCTCACTACCACTATTTTCCAAGGCTACAGAGATCATTAGTAGGGTTTTCAAGAGTGTTTCTCCATTTATTAAATTAGAAATCTTATCACTGCCTCTAGAACTGTAAAAGCATCTTTAAAAGCCTGTATAAATTAAAAAGACCTTGAAAAACTCGCGTCAATCTAAATCAAGCCTTTTTGAAATAGTAGAGATGAAAGAGAGTGAGAAGAGAAGCCATACACTTTCTCATTAAGATGTCAATGCTGGGTAGGCGCCAAGATAGGCCTAAACACTGCCGCCCTTGGCCCACTCTAGTCAAGGTCAGGCAACAAATCCAAGTTAGGCCTAAAAGTATACGCCTATACGATTTTCTCTTGGGATGAAACGCAAGATACACACAAGATACACACACACACACTCTCTCTCTCTCTCTCTCTCTCTCTCTCTCTCTCTCTCTCTCTCAACACAAATAACTAACACGTCAACATTCCCTGCTTCCCGGCCAATTATCTAATCAGGTTAAAGCGGCGCGTTTTAACAAAGCAGAGACACTAAGACACACTGACTATTACTTAAGAATGAGGAGGATGAGAGGATTAGAGCTTGCAAGGATAAGATATGAAGGAGAGAGAGAGAGGGGGGGGGGGACCGTCAACCCCTTCAGTACTGGGACGCGTTTTTATTATTATTCTGATTTTCCAATAGTTAAGCGAAAATTCAAGAGCAATAAGAAGGACACAAATTGGATCCAGCAAACTCATCTCTCTCTCTCTCTCTCTCTCTCTCTCTCTCTCTGTTGGTGAAAGTGATCAAATTTTCAAGCGTTTTCGTGGCTTTTCCAATAGTTTAGCAAAAAAATACACCAACGATGAGAAAAAGAGACATATCAAGATCTTGCATACTCATCTCAGTGCCCTTCACATAACTGTTCTGATAAAGAGGCCAAAGGGTTTAAGCACACAAAAAAATTCTAGTCAAACGGCCGCTGACAACGCAATCTATTAGTGTGAGATAAGATGACCATTATCATGAGATGTGCCGCGGGTTTCACTAAGGTCAGTTGTGTCATTTGATACTGTATTCTGAATCGCTTTGTTCTCTCACCATGACTATCTGCAAGCCCACACAGATGATGAAGCAGGTTTTTATGTACATTTTCTCCTCTTAGTAGTGTAGAAATGGTATAAATCTGTCACTAGAACCATACAAACACTGGATAACACATGTTAAACTTTGTTCTCTCACCATGACTATTAAAAAAACAAAAACACAGAAATTATCAACCGGGTTTTTGTGCATATTTCTCATGTTAATACTGTAGAAATGGTGTAAATCTGTCACTAGAACCATACAAACACTGGAAAACTCATGCTAAACTTTGTTCTCTCACCATGACTATTAAAAAACCAAAAACACATAAATTATCAAGCGGGTTTTTATGCATAGTTCTCATGTTAATAATGTAAAAATGCTGTAAATCTGTCGTTAGAACCATACAAACACTGGAAAACCCATGTTAAACTTTGTTCTCTCACCATGACTATTAAAAAACCAAAAACACAGAAATTATCAAGCGGGTTTTTATGCATACTTCTCATGTTAATAATGTAAAAATGGTGTAAATCTGTCACTAGAACCATACAAACACTGGAAAAACCCATATAACTTCAACTTGAACCTTTAGCAAGCAGTGGAAGTAGTAGAAGTGCAAGGCAGGAGTGCTCAGAAAAATCCTTCGTACCAAGAAATAAGTGACAAAGAAAATGAAAGGAGGAAAACAAAGAACACAAAGAAAAAAAAGATGGAAAAAAGGAGGAAAACAAAGAACACAAAGAAAAAAAAAGGAAAAGAAGGTGTTGTTGACTCACTTGGGGTTGGTCTCCTCTGTTTCACGCAACACTTCCAGGAGTTCGGAGCTTCGGAGAGAGAGTCGAGCACGGCGGTTCTTGTGGTCCAGCTTAACTATCATGTACTCGATCTGCAACACAAGAAACACCAATATTAACTCTCCGCAACACTATAAACACCAACCTTAACTCTCTACAACACTACAAACACCAACCTTAACTCTCTGCAACATTACAAGTATAATAAGTCGGGTTTTTTTTTAATGTTTATGCTTTTATTTATTTATTTATTTTTCTAAGTTAGTGTCCCTTCAAATTGATTTTTAAATTTGTCTGCCACTTTAAATACGTCTTTTTCTTCAAGTTGTTCCTTTAAATCCGTCTTTTTAAAGTCTGTCTATTAAAGTCACTGGAGTTTTCAAAGGTGTTTTCTTGATCCAGGCCACGATTGAAGTACTGCGCGTCAAAGAGTGGCCAAAAAGGAATGCATACCAGCGTGACTACTCATCCTTGGCCTTGATGCAGGAAACGATCAATAGTAGAGACATGTGTGCACCATAAGTCATGTCGTGTCATGATTTGAACTACATAGAACACCGGAATGAACTGGAAATATCCTAAATGAGATTAATATTACGAGTACAACGA
>JAHFWG010000531.1:983-11180 GCA_020233015.1 Callinectes sapidus | reverse complement strand
TAAATCGCAGTATTGCCACTAACGGGTCGTCTGATTCACAGTTACCTTAAGTTATTGGCGGTGGGGCCTCTCAATCTGTTCCTCTCCGCCTGCCTTTCCCGTGTTGGTTTTCATTTGTTGTTCTCGTGTTTGTTGTTGTGTTTTTTTATCGTGTTTGTTTTTGTTTGTTATTCTCGTGTTTGTTCTTGTTTTTGTTTGTTTTTTCGTGTTTTTATCCTGTTTGTTTTTGTTTGTTCTCCTCGTGTTTGTTCTTGTGTTTGTTTGTTTTTTCGTGTTTTTATCGTGTTTGTTTTTGTTTGTTCTTCTCGTGTTTGTTCTTGTGTTTGTTTGTTTTTTGTGTTTGTTTTTATCCTGTTTTTGTGTCGTCTTTGTTGTCGTTCTCGTTTGTTGTTATTGTTCTTGTTTGTTGTCGTTTTTATTTATTTTCGTGTTTGTTTTTAGTGTTTCTATTTGTTTTTGTTTTTTGTTGTGTTTGTTATTGTTCTTGTGTGTTTTCGTGTTCTCGTTAGTGTCGACGTTGTTGTTGTTGTTGTTGTTGTTGTTGTTGTTGTTGTTGTTGTTGTTGTTGTCTGGTTGCTTAGATGACTTACCCCCCACCTCCTCTCTCTCTCTCTCTCTCTCTCTCTCTCTCTCTCTCTCTCTCTCTCTCTCTCACCACGGCTACTTCAAGAAATGTTTAACCGGCCTGTGTGTGTGTGTGTGTGTGTGTGTGCCAGCCGTCAGCCACACAGGGCGGGTTCCCACCTTCCCACAGACACGGTTGGCCAGACAGTACAGAGGGCCAATATAAAGGTATAAATCAGCTTAGGTAAAAGGAGGCTAACCGCACCACCATATGCTCCCCCTGCGGTCTGTACTATTTCATTATGCTCGCTTGTTAAGGTGGACTATTATAACTATTACTGTCATTACTATTAGTGTTTCTATTTCTACTGTTACGCTACGATGTTTTTTTTTGTTTGAGTTAAGGTGTACTATCATAAGTATTGCCATCTCTACTGTTACGATACGATGTTCTTTTGTTTTGTACTATTATAACTATTACTGTCATTATTGTTAGTGTTTCTATTTTATTACGTTTCTATATTCACTAGTTTAGTAAGGCCAAAGTAGTATGTATGGATTCATAAGAGTATTTGAATCTAATTTGGCCTAACTTAGTATAAAAATGAGTGAAAATACTTCTTAATCTAATCTTTCTTCCTCCTTCCTGTCTTTTTTTCATTATTCCCTTTTCCCTCTTTTCTTTCATTTTTTCCATTTCGAGTGAAAATATTTGCTTAAACCCAATTTCTTTTCTTCTTACATCTCTCCTTCCATTTCTTTCTTTTCCTCCTTTCCTTCTTTCCCTCATTAGCCAGGAAAGGAGGCATGGTGGTGGTGGGAAAATGATAATAATGTGGTTTTCTCAGCCTCAGTGCCTCTTGAGACTCGGTAGAGGGAGGGTGTGTCTGTTTTGCGTTGCTGAATTGTTGACTTACTAACTTGTTGATTATACTAAGATTCCTGAGAGAGAGAGAGAGAGAGAGAGAGAGAGAGAGAGAGAGAGAGAGAGAGAGAGAGAGAGAGAGAGAGAGAGAGAGAGAGAGAGAGAGAGAGAGAGAGTTATTTATCTTTATTTCTTGCAGTATACAAAAGCCAAAAGATGATAAGGAACAGTGTTAAAAGTGACAAACCAAAGTGTAAATGATATTGAAAAAGAACGCTAATAATTGAAATGGCTCGAAACTAGAAGAAATATATGAAAAACGAAAAAAAATATTGAGAAATTTTTGAAAACACTCATTTGATAAAAATAAAATAAATGAAAAGGATGAGAGAGTAAAAGAAAACTGATAAACTTGATGGAACGATAAAGTGAATGGAAAGAAGGCAATAAAGGAAAGGAAAAGAAAAAAATAAAGGAAAAGGAAAATGCTGGAATATATCTACCTATCTTGAAAAATAAAGAAGGAAAATCGCGAAGGAAAACGATGAAATAGATTAACTAAAGACAACTATGCAAAATAAATGAAGAGATAAAGAAAGAAAGAAAAGAAAGCAAGAAACAGAAAACGTATCGGTAAAAAAAACGAGAAAAATATAAAAAAAAGTTCACCTTATGACTCTCTTTCCTTGACAAACACAAGTGGCAAAGGTCAACATGGGTCAAGTCAAGATAGGCGAGGTCAGGTCACGTGTCTACCCTCGCTTGACCTCTGTGGTGGTGGTGATGGTGGTGGTGGTGGTGACCTGCTGTGTGGATGTGGCGAAAAGCAGACCAGTTGTGGCAGGTGTGTTGTTGTTGTTGTTGTTGTGGTGGTGGTGGTGGTGGTGGTGGTACACACACACAAACAAACATTCGTGTCATTGGGTCACATCTCTTCTGTGTGTGTGTGTGTGTGTGTGTGTGTGTGTGTGTGTGTGTGTGTGTGGTGAGTGGAGATGACCGTGGTGACCGTCTATTAGAGGGATGTGCGGTTCCTACACACACACACACACACACACACACACACACTTATCATTAGCATTCCTTTTGCGTCATTATGGTGGAAAAAGGGCGATACATTCCTTTACTTTTGTCTGTTTTGTTGAGTTGTGAGTGTAGTTTTAAACTTTAGTCTGTAGTATTTGAATAACTGATTATTTTGCTTCATATAATTAATTATTAGTAGTGAAATGACTTAATTGTTTCATTTTGTTTGTGGTATTTATCAATGAGTTATGTTAGAATAGGTTTGTGTATGATTATTATTACTATTATTGTAATTATTTCATGCTAAGTTACGTAAGTTTTATTATTATCATTATTATTGTCATTCTTATCTTTATTACCGTCATCATTATCACTGTTACTCTTACTACTGTTTTCTCTTCTTAAGGTGACAGACAGACAACGACAGACGACCAGCTGACCAACAGAGATTCGAACCAGAACCAAGACCAAGAGACAAGTGACCCATCTCGACCTGGCTCATCTGGACATGACCCTGACAGACCAATTGACGAGTTTCTTCCTCTCCTTACCTCACCTTTGCCCACAAACACACAGACACCTTGGGGAACGCACCTGCTGCAGTTTTCACACCTGTCCACCTTTCGTAACCCTCCCAACACCTTCCCTCCACGTTTACCTGTGAATTCTGTAGCTAAGGTGAATTTGCGTAAAGTTACTTCGTCGCCCTCCGTTTCACTCACGCCTAAGCCTTCGCATTTTCTACCTCGGAGTCTTGCTGAGGGGCGAGTGATACCTAAACGAGACATAAGTGAAGTTTCTTTCGATCCTGCTAAAGTTGCTAGAGGAAAGGCAGGTACCCGTGTTTCTAAAGGTGAAAATGTAGGTGTGTTGTATCCCCTTGGAAGTGGACACGCGGTTATGGAAACACAGGGAAAGATACAAGATTCGTTAACAGAAGAGATACAATATGCTCATTCACAGCCACAACTTCAGACTTTTCCTGTTGGGGAGGAACACCTGAGAACCCTCCTTAGTATCTTGAAGGAGGCAGAAGGCAATCACACACCACGCCAGGAAGAGAAGACAAGACTAGCGCAAGAATTCAATACATTTAATGAAAAAGTAATGAACATGAAATTGTCTGAACGTGATATTGTGTCTCTTCTGCAAGTGATCCACAAGTATCAAGAGAACCAAGGGAACTGGAACCTTTTCTCTGATGGCTACGGGGCACGCCAATATCACCAGTTCATACCACGACATAGAGTTTCCACATTATTAAATCCCTTAGAAGATCGTCAGACTCGTATCTTCTCTAACGAAACGAAGAGCAAAGGATACTCGTACATTCGTGGTGGTCTTTGGAGAGGAAGTTCCGTGTCTTCCACCACTACTGTTCGTCCGTTCACTTACAACAATGGCACCGTCACTTTCCACAACGGCGTGCCAGACTTTGGGGTCCAGTCAACACTGCAGAAGTTACATGACATTCTAATTGGAAAACTGGACTCACTTCAAAACACGACTTCTGCTGCTACATCTACTACTACTGCTACTATGAGTGGTGCTGATGTCTTTGCTGCCACCTTATATAGCACGGCCACTCCCGCTGCTACGACCTCTGCTACCAACACTAAATTGACTTCGATTCATACTACTTCCCCTACCACCTTCATGACAACCCCTGCTACTGTCACCACCACTACGGCTCCTACCACTACTACTACACCCACCACCACCACTCCTACTACTACTACTACTTCTACATCCACCACCATCCCTACTACCACTACTACTACTACACCTACCACCACTCCTCCTCCTCCTACTACTACTACTACATCCACCACCACCATGACCACAATCACCTCCACCCCTAGCCCTGCCACTACTACTACCACAACCTCTACCACCACCCCTACTACCACCACAACTACTACCACCACCCCAATTACTGCCACAACCACAACTACTACTTCTACCACCACCACCACTACCACCACCACCAAGCCCAAGTTAGCCTCCCTACCGTCAGGAGTTCAAATAACCTTCGAAAATGGAATTCCTATTATATCTTCTAATAAGGGTTCTGCTCCTCATCCCATCCTGTCCGTCCTGCAGCAGGCTGTTAACACTGCCGCCAAACCCGAGTCTCCTAAAGGGAACAATGTGATGAAAGACAGGATTCAGAGTATAGAAACAAGCATCCCTGTTCCTCCTACTCTCTCTCTTGAAAGTAGAACCACCAGTGAACCTACACCGTTAGATATTGATGATATTGGCACAGAACCATTTCCCGTTTTTTGGGACACCGGAGCACCACACAGAGAAAACGACGGTCATTTCTCCTTCCTTAAACACCTGCAGGAGTTTTTGTTTCTAAAGGACAAAAGTGTTACCGATTCATTACCTGAGGAAGGTGATGAAGACACAGACCCTCCCCAGTACAGAATTGGGAGTCGTGATGACCTAAGCACTGAGACAGGAGATTTTGAAATGACTACCACACAGCCCGAGGACGACTCACTCAGCCAGCGGGAGGACCAAGGTCAGGTTGTCATTAGCGTCACTCAGAACCAGAACCAGGAACAGAGTCAAGTCAGTCCCTTACTACTAGTTCGCCCTGGACTCTTGCCAAGCTCCCAAGGTTCTCAAAGACCGACTGGTGTGGGTCTTGTTCCATGGCTCCCGTATCAACTGTTGGGGCTTTCGAACCTGTTTTCCAAGCCCACTGGGACCACCACACAACCAGGTCAGAGCGGTTCGGGGCCCTCCTGTACTTCTCCTTTCTCTGTGGTTCCAAATCCTGAAGGTTCCAATGAGGACTCTGGCGTGTTCTCTTTCAAAGTAGTTCAAAGTGGCTTCCGATCAGAACAATGTCTCGCCGGTTTTCCCTTCCAAGTCATCACGAACCTAAATTCCAGCAGTGGCTTCCCTTTCACCGTCGCATCTGGTATAAATGGGTCCCTCTCAGACAGTGGCAAGTACCCATTCCAGATCATTCCCACCCCGGATGGTATGGGAGGGGTGACCTTTTCAATAAAACCACACCCAGATGACCCTAACCCAGGACAGTACCCCTTCACCATAGTCCCTGACCCTAGAGACCCTGACAGCTTCCTCGTAGTGCCAAAACCAGGGTCAGGGACAGGGCAGGGAACATTAGGGCAGGGAAACAGTACTGGGGATCATCCTTACCTGTTTGTACCTGAAGGAGTCACGGTAGGAGGAGGAGGAGGTGGACCTGTCACTGTCATATCTAAGAACCCGCTGAACAATTCTTCTGGAGGGAAAGATGAGCCGTATTTTGAAATATTAGAGTCCATTGGTTCTGAAGGGAGGCATCCGGTTCTGGTGTACCCAAGACCGCCCGATGAGTCCGGTTCTACTAGCCAGCCCACGCACATCTTCATACCGGACCCGACTGCCCCACCTACCACATCCGGATTGGTTCCTGGTATTCTAGTCGCCATACCACAACAAACCACCACTACTACTACTACCACATCTGCTATGGCTACTACCACAGTTACTTCCATTGGTACGACTACTGTCCCTACCACTGCTACTATGAACACCACAGCAACATCGCCTCTCTCCACACCAGAAACTACCAAGGAAATGACGACCAGGGAAGCAACAACAGCTAAACCAAATACTATGATACCAACAACAGAACAGACAACATTGGTACCCACGACTGCAGAACAAACCACACCAGAACAGACCACCATGGAACCCACGACCACCATAGGAGCAGTGACTACCACTGAACCACACACTATGGAACCCACAACTACTGAAGAACCCACGACCACAGCAGAACCCACGACCACAGCAGATCCCACGACCACAGCAGAACCCATGACGACAGCAGAACCCATGACCACCGTGGAACTCGCGACCACAGCAGAACCAATGACCACCGTGGAACCCACGACCACCATGGAATCCACGATCACAGCAGAACCCATGACCACAGCAGAACCCACAACCACAGCAGATCCCAAGACCACAGCAGAACTCACGACCACCTTGGAACCCACGACCACCGTGGAACCCACGACTACAGTGGAAACCACGACCACAGCAGAACCCACGACCACAGCGGAACCCACGACCACAGCAGAACCCACGACCACAGCGGAACCCACGACCACAACGGAACCCACGACCACCGTGGAACCAACGACCACAGCAGAACCCACGACCACAGCGGAACCCACGACCACAGCGGAACCCACGACCACAGCAGAACTCACGACCACCATGGAACCCACAACCACAGAAGAACCCACCACTACAGCAGAACCCACGACCACCATGGAACCCACAACCACAGAAGAACCTACAACCACAACAGAACCCACAACCATAGCAGAACCCACGACCACAGCAGAACCCACAACCACAGCAGAACTCACGACCACAGTTGAAGCCACGACCACACCAGAACCCACTACCCCCGTGGAACCCACGACCACAGAAGAACCCACAACCACAGCAGAACCCACGACCACCATGGAAACCACGATCACCATGAAACCCACGACCACCGTGGAAGCCACGACCACAGTAGAACCCACGACCACCGTGGAACCCGCGACCACAGCAGAACCCACGACCACAGCAGAACCCACGACCACAGCAGAACCCACGACCACAGCAGAACCCGCGACCACCGTGAACCCGCGACCACAGCAGAACCCACAACCACAGCAGAACCCAACCACAGCAGAACCAACGACCACCGTAGAACCCACGACCACAGCAGAACCCACGACCACCGTGGAACCCGCGACCACAGCAGAACCCACAACCACAGCAGAACCCACAACCACAGCAGAACCCACGACCACAGCAGAACCAACGACCACCGTAGAACCCACGACCACAGCAGAACCCACGACCACCGTGGAACCCGCGACCACAGCAGAACCCACAACCACAGCAGAACCCACGACCACAGCAGAACCAACGACCACCGCAGAACCCACGACCACAGCAGAACCCACGACCACCGTGGAACCCGCGACCACAGCAGAACCCACAACCACAGCAGAACCCACAACCACAGCAGAACCCACGACCACAGCAGAACCAACGACCACCGTAGAACCCACGACCACAGCAGAACCCACGACCACCGTGGAACCCACGACCACAGTAGAACCCACAACCACAGCAGAACCCACGACCACAGCAGAAGCAACGACCACCGTAGAACCCACGACCACCATGGAAACCACGACCACAGCAGAACCCACGACCACCATGGAACCCACGACCACAGCGGAACCCACGACCACAGTAGAACCCACGACCACCGTGCAATCCACGACCACCGCGGAACCCACGACTACAGCAGAACCCACGACTAACGTGGAACCCACGACCTCCATGGAACCCACGACCACAGCAGAACCCACGACCACCGTGGAACCCACGACCACCCTGGAACCCACGACTACAGCGGAACCCACGACCACCATGGAACCCATGACCACAGCAGAACCCACGACCACCGTGGAACCCACGACCACCGTGGAATCCACGACCTCCATGGAACCCACGACCACAGCAGAACCCACGACCACAGAAGAACCCACAACCACAGCAGAACCCACGAGCACAGAAGAACCCACGACCACCATGGAACCCACGACCACCGTGGAACCCACGACCACCATGGAACCCACGACCACAGCAGAACCCACGACCACCATGGAACCCACGACCACAGCAGAACTCACGACCACAGCAGAACCCACGACCACCATGGAACCCTCGAGCACTGTGGAACCCACGACAACAGCAGAACCCACGACCACCATGGAACCCACGACAACAGCAGAACCCACGACCACAGCAGAACCCACGACCACCATGGAACCCACGACCACAGCAGAACCCACGACCACAGCAAAACCCACGACCACCATGGAACCCTCGACCACCGTGGAACCCACGACCACCATGGAACCCACGACAACAGCAGAACCCACGACCACCATGGAACCCACGACCACAGCAGAACCCACGACCACAGAAGAACCCACAATCACAGCAGAACCCACAACCACAGCAGAATCCAGGACCACCATGGAACCCACGACCACAGCAGAACCCACGACCACCATGGAACCCACGACCACAACAGAACCCACAACCACTGCAGAACCCACGACCACAGAAGAACCCACAACCACAGCAGAACCCACGACCACCATGGAACCCACGACCACAGCAGAACCCACGACCACAGAAGAACCCACAACCACAGCAGAACCCACCACCACCATGGAACCCACGACCACAGCAGAAGCCACGACCACCGTGGAATCCACGACCACAGAACCCACAACCACAGCTGAACCCACGACGACAGCAGAACCCACGACCACAGCAGAACCCACGACCACCATAGAACCGACGACCACAGCTGAACCCACGACCACAGCAGAACCCACAACCACCTTGGAACCCACGACCACAGCAGAACCCACGACCACCATAGAACCGACGACCACAGCTGAACCCACGATCACAGCAGAACCCACAACCACCTTGGAACCCACGACCACAGTTGAACCCACAAACACCTTGGAACCCACGACCACAGCAGAACCCACGACCACCATAGAACCCACAACCACAGCAGAACCCACGACCACCGTGGAACCAACGACTACAGCAGAACCCACGACCACCGTGGAACCAACGACCACAGCAGAACCCACGACCACCGTGGAACCCACAACCACAGCAGAACCCACGACCACAGCAGAACCCACGACCACAGCAGAACCCACAACCACCACAGAACCCACAACCACAGCAGAACCCACGACCACCGTGGAACCAACGACTACAGCAGAACCCACGACCACAGCAGAACCCACGACCACAGCAGAACCCACGACCACCATAGAACCCACAACCACACCAGAACCCACGACCACCGTGGAACCCACGACCACAGCAGAACCCACGACCACAACTACGACTACAACCACAACGACACCCACCACCACCACCACTACCACCACTACCACTACTACCACTACAACTACCACTCCGACTACCACTACCAGAAGAACGACCACACGGCGACCTCTTATTCCCATCAACCCTCACAGCGCGTCACGTTTGAATTTGAACGGGCCAATCATGGATCAGTTTGCCGAGAGGACCAATCGTGTGCCGGGAGGAGGTGGTGACGTCATCTCGGTGGCCAATCACAGGAGAGCCTCGCCGTCAGGAAGAACGCGACCCAATACGAAATTTAGTGACTTTTGGACGAAATATTGGGGATGGTCAGCGCGGAACGAAATGCTATGAGAGAGAGAGAGAGAGAGAGAGAGAGAGAGAGAGAGAGAGAGAGAGAGAGAGAGAGAGAGAGAGAGAGAGAGAGTGCGGTGCGTTGGGCCGGAAAGGGAGAGATGGTAGTAGTGAGTTGAGCAAAGGAAAGAGGCGAACAGACCTAATACAAACTGGAGAAAAATCGTGCTTTTAGAACTACTGTAAAATAAGTTTCCTTTTTCGTGGTAACTGCTAATCCAGGACGAGGAGGTCAGTGGCCTGTGCGGTCATCGTGGTTCTGTGTCCCATTTCCCAAGTATGACGCCGCTAAGCCTCCAATTACTGCATGTGGCATGATGACCGGCTGTCCAGGCTGCTGCCGCGGCTGTCTGGCTGACTATCGCTTAAAAAATGAAGTTGATATAAGCCGTGTATGAATGAGGCAGGTGTGTGGGATG
>JAHFWG010000269.1:56576-68448 GCA_020233015.1 Callinectes sapidus | reverse complement strand
ATAAATAACAATAACCACTTGACACCCCCCCCAAAAAAAAATAAAAAGCACAAATAACCAAATAAAAAAATAAAAAAATAAAAATAACACTAAATATCCCAACAACAACAAAAAAACAATATAACCAAAAAATAAATAAATAAAAAATAACACTAAATATCCCTCCCCCCTAAAAAAAAAAAAGAAAAAAAGAAAAAAAAAAAATAAATAAATAAATAACACTAAATATCCTCCCCCCTAAAAAAAATAATGAAATAAAAAATAAATAAAAAAAATGAAATAAATAACCAACAACAACAACAACAATAACATTCACCTGTATATGCTAGATGGTGTTCATGAGGTACCCCCCCAAAAAAAAATAAAAATAAAGAAATAAATAAAAAATAATAGAAAAATGAAATAAACAACCAACCAACCAACAACAACAACAAACAACAAACAACAACAACAACACACACCTGTATACGCTGGATGGTGTTCATGAGATCGTTAATGTGTTTCTGCATGCGTTTCTCTGCCTTGTGCACATCATCTGCATCATCCAGCTCCTTGTGGGCCTCGGACAGCAGCGAGTAGTCCATCACTATGCGGGACTCCTTCTCGTACATCATCTGTGGGGTGGTTAGGTTAGGTTAGGTTAGGGGTGAGGTAGGAAGGAAGGAAGGGATGGAGGTAGGTAGGGAGAGGAGAGGAGAGAAGAGGTTTGGGGTGAGGTAGGAAGGAAGGGAAGGAGGAAGGGAGAGGAGAGAAGAGGTTTGGGGGGTGTGGTAGGAAGGGAGGAGGTAGGAAGGAAGGGGAGGGAAAGGCAGAAGGGTAGAAATGGGGAGGGGAGGGGAAGACAGGGGAAGAAAGGACAAAGAAAGGGAAAGAAAGGAATAGAAAGCAAAAAGGGCCAGGGGGGGTTAGGTTTACCCACAAAAACCCAAATAAAACCCTCAAAAAACAGGTAAGAGAGGAAAGAAAACCCCAAATAACACCCACAAAAACCCCCAAACCCTCAAAAACTCCCCAAATCAATCAAACCCCACAATACACTCCCCTCCCTCACCCCCAGTACCTCCCTTAACCTCTCCCCTCTCCCTTTCCCCTCTTTTCCCCTCCCTGCAGTACCCCCCTCCCCAAAAAATAAATAAATAAAATCACACAATCACACCCCACAATACACTCCCCTCCCTCACCCCCAGTACCTCCCTTAACCCCTCCCCTCTCCTCTCCCCCTTTCCCCCTTTCCCCTCCCTGGCGTACCTGAGTGTTCATCCCGGAGGAGTACTCGAGGGTAGACTCCCCCGCCTCCCTCCCCTCGTTCTCTATGTCCTCCATGTTGCCTCGTGTCATGGGGAGGAGAATGTCGTCCATCTTGCACTGCTTCAGGATGGAGTGTCTGGGAGAGAGAGGGAGGGAGAGGGAGAGTGAGAGGGAGAGAGAGAGAGAGAGAGAGAGAGAGAGAGAGAGAGAGAGAGAGAGAGAGAGAGAGAAAACAGAAAATTAGACATAAACCCTTACCTTTTCCCCTTAAAAGAAAAATAAAGAGGGAAAAAAACAGGAAAATTACTCAAACCATTACCTTTCCCCTCTAAAAAAAAAAAAAATAAAGGAATAAAAACAGGAAAAAAAACAGGGAAATTCAACATAAACCCTCATCTTTCTCCCCCTCAAAGAAAAAATGAAGAGGAAAAAAACCAGGAAAAAATAAGGAAAATTATAGTCCAACCCTTACCTTTCCCCTCAAAAAAAAAAAATAAATAAATAAATAAAAAATAAATAAAAATAAAATAAAATAAAATAAAAAATAAAATAAATAAATAAATAAATAAAGGAATAAATAAACACAGGAAAAAAAAAGGGGAAAATTAAGAGTCCAAAACTGTTACCTTTCCCCTCTTTTCTGCTCCATCTTGTGTTCGGTGGAGTTGATCTGCTTCTGCACGCTCTGGATGTCCTTGGCGATGGTGCCCACCTCGCGCCGCGCCTTGCCGATGTCCTCGTCCATCTCGTCCAGCTCAGATTTCTTGGCCAGCTTCTCTGACCGCTTCTTGTCCAGCTCCCTCATTGACTTGTCTATCTCCGCCATCTGTTTGGGGGGAGGAGGGGGGAGAGGGGGGGTTATGGTGGTGTTACTTTCTTTCTCTCTCTCTCTTTCTTTTTTTTTCTCTCTTCCTCTCTTTTTTTTCTCTTCCTCTTTCTTTTTCTTTTTTTTCTTTTTTTTTCTCTTCCTCTCTCTCTTTTTTTCTCTTCCTCTCTCTTTTTTTTTCTCTCTTCCTCTCTCTTTTTTTCTCTCTTCCTCTCTTTCTCTATTTTCATCTAAACATTCTTTGGTGTTTCTCTTTATCTACCTCTTTTATCTCTACCTCTCTTTATCTACCTTTTTCTCCTCCATTTCTTGTCCTACTCTTCTTCCTTTCCTCTCTTCTGCTTTCTCTATTTCTTCTCCTCTTCCTCCTCTCGGCTATATATTGTTCCATTCCTTCCTATTTATCTCTCTCCTCCTTCTCCTCTTCATCTTTCATTATCCCTTCTTTCCTCCTCCTCCTCTTCCTCCTTTATTATCTCCTCTTTCTTCTTTATCTCCCAATTTGTCCTCCTCCTCCTCTCTCTTCCTCTACCATTATCTCCCAATTCCTCCTCCTCCTTCTCCTGATGGTGTTTGTAGTGGTGTTGGTGGTGTTGTTGTACACTGACCTGCTTCTGCTCCGCCTGCTTGGCCTGCTCCAGCGCGTCCTCGTCGTCCTGCACGGCCCGTTCCCAGCGCGCCACGTTGCTCTGCGTGTCCCTGGACCGCTCAAACTCCAGCTGGTTCAGGATGCGGTTCTTCTGCTTCTCAAACTCGAAGCGTCTGTTGGCCCGGTCCGTCTGTGCCTGCAGCTCCCGCTCCTCGTACTGCCGGATGTTGGTCACCCCAATACTCTTGCAGAAGTCGGCAAACACCACGTCCTCCACGGTGTTCATCTTCTCCTTCACGTCGCTCATCAGCGCCTCCCTCTCCGACATGGTCTTCTCTATGTCGTGCAGCTGCGGCTCAAAGGTGTCCAGCTCGCCCTTCAGCCGGTCGATCTCCACCTGCAGCTGCGCGATCTGCTTCTCCGTGGTCTCCTTGTCGGTGCGGGAGTACTTGAGCCTGGTCTCGATGCCCCGGACCTGCGACTCCACGGTGTTCAGCTCCGACTCCTTCCTGGACTTCTTCATGGCCTCCCGCAGCTCCTCCGTCAGCTTCTCCTTGGACGCCTTCAGGTTGGACAGGTGCTTCTCGTCCCACCGCTTGGCCTTCCTCGCCAGGTCCAGACTGCCGCCCGAGATGATGCCGGACTTGGAGAAGAAGGTTCCGTCGAGGGCCACGGCGTCGTAGCGGTGGCCGTCCTCCATGTCGTAGGCCACCTTGGAGGCGTCCTCCGGCGTCTCACACACCAGGGCGTTGTTGGTGGCGAAGAGCACGGCGCGTTTGATCTCCGGGGGGTCGTACTGCAGCACGTCGTAGAGCAGCTTGACGTTCCTGGGGTCCTTGATGTTCCTGAGCCTCTCCTTCAGCGGCTTGGCCTGAATGTAGTCCAGCGGCAGGAAGGTCTCCGGGTCCAACATTTGGTCCTTGAGGTACTGCACACACTGCCGGGCCGTCTTCTCAGTGTCCACCACGATGGCCTCCATGTACTTGCCCAACACCTTGGTGATGGCCACGTTGTACCTGAGAACCATACATCAGCTCAGGTCAGGTCAAGTTTGCTTTAGTGTATAATCATGTTTGCCAAGGTTATAAATGTTTGAATTTCTCTTCCTCCTTCACCTCCTCCTCCAAATCTTACAAGTACTGTTATATCTTTACTCTTTCACTACAACTACAATTCATAACTAATGCTACCCCCTCCCCCCTCCCCTCCCTATGGCTCCTTTCCCCTGCTCATCACCTCTTATGGATTGACTCACAGTATTACCACCATCACCACCACCAATATTTCCTTTCCTACCACACCACCTAACCTCTTACAAATCAACTAACAACATCACCACTACTATTTCTTCCCACTACACCACCACCACCACCACCACGTCATCACCTTTTATGTATGGGCTGACACATGTTGATCATCCTGTCATACACTCCCTGGTACAGCTGCTTGAAGTTCTCCACAATCTCCTGTTTCTTCTTGCGTCTGGAGTCCTCGTGTTTGTCCACCCTTGCGTCGCCCAGCTGCTCTGTGACACTCTCCAACTGTTCCTGCAGCTGTGTGATCCTCTCCTTGCTGTAACCCACGTCTGATACCAATTCCTGAAAGTTATACGTGGGTTAGTTACCAAAAAATAATCTCTCACTCACAAACACACACACACACACACACTCACTCTCTCTCTCTCACTCAAAACTAAAGACACAATACCAAATAATAATCACACACACACACACACACACACACACACACAAACTCTCTCTCTCAAAAATAAAGACAATACCAAAAAATAATCACACACACACACTCACACTCTTTCCCTCACACACACACACACTCTCTCTCTCTCTTTCCCACACACACACACACACTCTCTCTCTCTCCCCCTCACACACACACCTGTCTAAGCTTCTTCTGATCCTCCAGTGACGTTTCAGACTGCCTAATATGATCCATCAGTTTCTCCACCCTCTTCTGTGCCTCCTCCAGTTCGTGCCCCTTCTGTCGCAGCCTGTTCTCGATCTCCGCCGTCCTCCTCTGCGCGTTGTCCAGCCTGTCTTGGTCTGACTTCTGCTCCCTGTTGATTGAGTCCAGCTCCTGCAGGTACTGGGCTGACTTGCGGGCTGCAGCGTTCTTCAGCTTGTGGTACTCTTTGACTTGTACTTCTTCGAGCTGGACGCTTTTACCTGGGGTGGGATGAGGGGTGAGGGAGGAGGGGTGAGTGAGAGAGGGAGGGAGAGTTGATTAATGAGGTAAAAATCAGGGAGAGAGGAACGGGAAAAAAAAGAGAGGAACAGTAAGGTAAAAATGAGAGGGAGAGAGGAATAATGAGGAAAAAAGATAGGTTAGAGAGGATCAATGAGGTAAAAATGAGAGGGAGAGAGGATCAATGAGGTAAAAATGAGAGGGAGAGAGGATCAATGAGGAAAATATGAGAGGGAGAGAGGAAAAATGAGGAAAAAAGAAAGAGGGAGAGAGGAACGGGGAAAAAAAGAGAGAGGGAGAGAAGAACAATGAGGAACAAAGAGAGGGAGAGAGGAACAGTGAGGAATAGAGAGGGAAAGAGGAACAATGAGAAAGAGAGGGAGAGAGGAACAATGAGGAACAAAGAGAGGGAGAGAGGAACAGTGAGGAATAGAGAGGGAGAGAGGAACAATGAGGAAAAAGAGAGGGGGAAAGAGGAAAAGAGTGAGAAAAGAGGGAAAAAGAGATGGAGGAAAAAACACACAAAAACGGAAAAAAAGATACAAGGAAAGAGGATAAAAAATAGACAAAAGAAAGAAAAAGAAAGAGAAATAAGAAGAAAATAACAGAAAAACACACCAGAAATATAAAAAAAAAGAGAACGATAACGAGAAAAAAAGGAAAAAGATAGAAAATAACAAAAAGGAACCAAAAAAAATCAGAAAAAAAAGAAAAAGATAGAGAAAAAGAAACAGAAACAAAAAAGAAACCAATAAAAAACAACACACCTAACCTAACCAAAAAAGTAAAAGATAGAGAAAAAGAAAAAGAAACAAAAAGAAACCAATAAAAAACACCACACCTAACCTAACCAAAAAAGAAAAAGATAGAGAAAAAGAAACAGAAACAAAAAGAAACCAATAAAAAACAACACATCTAACCTAACCAAAAAAGAAAAAGATAGAGAAAAAGAAACAGAAACAAAAAGAAACCAATAAAAAACAACACATCTAACCTAACCAAAAAAGAAAAAGATAGAGAAAAAGAAACAGAAACAAAAAAGAAACCAATAAAAAACAACACACCTAACCTAACCAAAAAAGAAAAAGATAGAGAAAAACAAACAAAAATAAACCAATAAAAAACACCTAACCTAATCTAACCTAACCTAACCTAATTAAATAAAAAAAAAAGAGAGAACGAGAAAAAAGAAAAAGATAGAGAAAAAGAAAAAGGAACAAAAGAAACCAGAAAAAAGAAAAAGATAGAGAAAAAGAAACAGAAACAAAAAAGAAACCAATCAAAAACACCACACCTAACCTAACCTAACCTAACCTTGACTTTCCGAATCTTGTGACACCTGATCCTCAAACTCCGCCCTCTTCTTCTCCACCTCCTGCAGTTCACTCTCCAGCTCCCTTATGTCATCCATGTGCGCGTTGTGGGCCTTAATAGCCTGGCCGAGAGACTTCCTGGCCGAGTCTGCCTTCTTCTGCATGTGCGTCACCCTCTCCTTAGCCTTGATGAATGTAGGACGTCGCTTGTTTACCTCCGATTCCTGTAAATAGTGAAGTGAGGGGTTAGGTATGGGGTGTGGGGTGGGTGGGTAAGGGGGGGTGTGTGTGTGTGTGTGTTTTGGTAGTGAGGAAAGATGATGTAGGGGAGAAATTAAATGTGGGCTAAAATAAAGTAAGGGAAAGGAAAGGAAAGGGAAGGGAAGGAAAGGAAAGGATAGGAAAGGAAAGGAAAGGAAAGGGAAGGAAAGAAACTGACCAATCGTTGTAGAAAAAAAGAAAAAGAAAGGAAAAAGGAAACAATTAAAGAGAAGATAAAAACAAGAAAAAAAGAAACATTAAAAGAAAGGAAAGAAAAAGGAAAGGAAAGGAAAGGAAAGGAAAGAAAAGGAGAGAAACTGACCAATCATTATAGAAAAAAGAAAATACAATGAAAAAAAACAACAAAATATAAAAGATAAAAACACGAAAAACACAAAAAGAAAAATAGATAAAAACAATAATAAAAAACCAAAACAAACCATCAAACTACAAAGACCACCACCAACAAACAAACACAAACAAACAAACATACATACCAACTCCCTATTATCCTGCTCCATCTTGGCCATTTCTCTCGACACTCTGGCTTGTTCCTTCTTCTTCTCCTTCAGCACCTCCTCCGCCTTCTCCTTCTTCTTCTCCACTTTCTCCAGGTCGCTGTGCTTCCGCCTTGCCTCCTTCTCAAACTCCGCAATTTCCTTCTCATTGTGGTACAGGCGGAACAGCTGCATCTCCACTTGCTTCTCGCCCTGTAAGTGGATCAGTGTGGTTAATGTGGTGAATGTGGTTAATTTGTATGTGTGTTTTTTTTTGTTTAATTTATTTTTTTGTTTAATTTAATGTTTATATTTGTGTTAATTTAGTGGTTATATTTGTATGTTTTTTGTTTTGTTTGTTTGTTTAATCTAATTTTTGTTTTAATTTAATGTTTGTATTTGTATGTTGTTTTTTGTTGTTTATTTTCTATGGTGTAATGGTTAGGTTAGGTTAGGATAATTTGGTTTTTCTATTCATTTTTCTTTAAGGTTTGGTTAGGTTAATTGTATCTTTAAATTTCATCTATTTCTTTATCTCTCTTCTTTTACAACTAACTTCTTATTTGTCTTCCTCCTACTAATCCTTCTCTTTTTTTCCCTCTTCCTTCTCCTAGCCCTTCTCAGTCTTCTTCTTCCTGTTCTTCCTCCTCCTCATCCTCATAGCAACCTTTCTCAGTCTTCTCCTCCTCCTCCTTCTTCTTCCTGTTTTTCCTCCTCCTCCTCTTCCTATTCCAATTTCTACCAGTCCTCATTCCTCCTCTTCCTCATAGCAGCCTTTCTCCTCCTCCTCCTCCTCCTTTCCTTTCCCTACCCTTCCTCCTCCTTCTCCCTCTCTTCTTCTCAGTCTTCCTCCTCCTCCTCCTCCTCCTCCAGCGTACCAGTTCATCCTTGAGTCTCTGGTAGCGCTCAGCCTCCTCCTTCTCCTGCTTGGCCTCCTTCCTCTCTGCCGCGATGCCCTTCTTCTTCTGGTAGGTGAACTGCGTGTCTTCCTCCGCCTTCAGCATCTCACTCTTCAGGCGGTCGTACTCCTCCTTCAGAGCGCCGGAGCTGGGGGTTATGGGGTGTGGTGAGGTGGGGTTATGGGGTGATGGTGGGGTGGGGTGGGGTGAGGTTAGGTTAGGTGAAGGGAGGAAAATTAATGGGAAAAGTTAGTAATGGTTAGGTTAGGTTAGGGAAATGAATGGAAAATGTTAGGTTTGGGGAAGGAAATTAATGGAAAAAGTTAGTAATGGTTAGGTTAGGGAAATTAATGGAAAATGTTAGGTTTGGTTTGGTTAGGGAAATCAATGGAAAAAAGTTAGGGTTTGGTTGGGTTAGGGAAATTAATGGAAAATGTTATGTTAGGTTAGGAAAATCAATGAAAAGTTAGTAATGGTTAGGTTAGGGATGGAAAATAAATGAAAAAAAAAGTTAAGGGTAGAGTAAGGTTAGGTTAGGTTAGGGAAGGAAAATAAATGAAATAAAAAGATAATAGTTAGGTTAGGTTAGAGGGAAAGAAAATGAATGAGTCATATCACTCTCTCTCTTTCTTTCTTTCTTTCTCCCTGGGGATTTCAACACTCTCTCTCTTTTGATATTTCAGACTCTCTCTCTCTCTCTTTCTCGATATTTCAAACACACACACACACACACTCTCTCTCTCTCTCTCTCTCTCTCTCTCTCTCTCTCCCTCCCTCCCTCCCTCTCCCTGTGTCTCACCCGCTGATCTCCTCAAACAGGGCGGTCCTCTCCCTGGGGTTCTTCATGGCGATGGACTCCACAGCTCCCTGAAACACCAGGAAGTTCTTGCCCTTCACGTTGATGCCCAGCGACTCCAGCTCCTTCAGGTACGTCTGGCTGCTCACCACCTGCCAATGTGTGTGTGTGGGTGTGTTAGGTTAGGTGGAGTGAAATGAATAGGTAAATAGATCACTGTTTACTATTGGTATTATTATTATTATCGTCATTATAACACAAAAAAGTGAATAAAACAAGAAAAATAAGGAAAAAAATTGACTGTCACTACTACCATCATGCATACACACACACAATGCATCTCAACATTAACTTTCTTTTCATAGTTATTATCATTACACAAAAATAAGAAAAAAATGAAAGAAGAAAAAAAGGAAAAATAGATTTTATCAGTATCATCATCATCATCAGAGAGAGGGAGAGAGGAACAATGAGGAAAAAAAGAGAGAGGGAGAGAAACAGAGAGGAAAAGAGAGAGGAGGGAAAAAAAGACAGAGTGAGGAAAAACCACACAAAAACAGAAAAAAGACACACACACACGTATACACATATACACACACGTACACACACACACGCACCTCTCCATTAATCTTATGGTCGGAGGAGGATCCCTGGACCATCCTGGTGAAGCGTTTCTCCCGGCCGTCCTCCATCTCAAAGACAGCGGTGACGTGGGCGGAGCGAGAGATGGGCTGGCCGATGGAGGCGCCGTGGATCAGGTCACTCAGACGCTTCACCCGCAGACTGGACGTTTTCTCACCCATCACGAAGGATATGGCGTCCATGAAGTTTGATTTGCCTGGAGTGCGGGGGGGAGGGGAGAAGGGCATGAGAAAATAACATAAGACAACATAACATAAGAGAACATATTAAGAAGGTGGAGACTGCAGCATAAGGCCAGTATTATGATCTACACAATTTTTTTTCTATGTATCTATTGTATCTTTCTTTTTCTATAATTTTCTATCTATATATTGTATCTATCATCTCTATCCATAATACTCTCATTGAACCATTTTATAAAGCTGCCTATTGACTCTGTGCTCACTACATCATGTCTGTCTGTCTGTCCAGCCTATTCCAGTCTAAAAGAGGGAGGTTAGGTTAGGTTAGGTAAGTGGGTGAAAATTGTGTAAACTTTCATAATCTGTCTGTCTCTCAATTTGGGGCAAAACTAGTTATTCCGAGCAGATTTCAGTTGGTTTAGAATGAATGTGTCTGTTGTTTTACTGGCAAATAAGTTTTTTTTTTTCTTCTTTATTTTTTTGGTGCCACCTCACACTGTCAGAAACTAATGATATCCTACAAACACAAACAGATTCTTTCAAACAGACTGAAATCTAACAGGGAAAGATAATAAAATCCTCACAAATAGAGAATGCATTGTAATTAAACCTAACCTAACCACTATACAAGGAAGGAAGGGGAGGAAAGAAAAGATACAACTAATTAAAACAACAAAACAAGCAAATAGTACCAAACACACCCAATAACACCCTAATAAACAACACAACAAAAACAACAAACCAATTACACCACAAAACAATAAATAGTCAAAACAATTCCAAACACATCCCAATAAACAAAAAATAACAAATCAAACACCCACAAAACAAAACAAAAACAAACAAATTACCCGATCCATTAAGGCCAACAAAAACCAACTAATCAAAACAAACAAAACAAAATAATAACACAACAACAAACTATTTACCCGATCCATTAGGGCCAATAACAGCAGTGAAGGGCTTGAGGGGCCCCACATGATAGAAGCCCCGGTAAGACTTGAAGTTCTCCACCTCTATGTACTTCAAAATGGCCTTCATACTGCCGGCTCAGGTCAAAGGTCACGGGGCAAGTCAGGTCACAGCATCACAGCATCACAGCATCACCGCCACCACCATCACCGCCGCTGTGGTAAAATGGCGCCAATTTAGTAAACAATGTTGGTCCCTTAGCCGTTGGTTCTTTTTCACATTAATACGGTAAATAAAATGGTGTTATAATCCTTCAATGGCCATAAACTGACTCGTATTAATTATTTTGTGTTATTTTACTGGGTAATTAGGGTTTAAATGGCGTCTCTGATGTGTTTTAATGGGGGAAAATGGTTATATTTGGTTCAGCTCAGGTGGCGCCAATTTCAAACTCTCTAAATGTCATCAACAAAGTTTTAACTACAAATAAAAGTGGTTGTGTCCTTCTCTGTACCTAAAACATAACTGGGATTAACTACAATAGCAAAATTAAACATAAGATAAAGGATTCAATGCCCTACACGTTATATTCTAATGGTAAATACAAAATGATTATAGACCACGTAGTATAAATTTGATATCTTACACAAAAAGTATTATATCCTTACTAGAATCATGAAAATAACAAATAAACAAATAAATAATCAAAATAAAAGGTAAAAATGAATACTTGAACACTGTACATACTAAAGTTCAACCATTAATAACGAAAAAGTAAATAAATGAATAAATAAAACTGGAATATCTTTAAGCACGCGAGAAAAGATACATAAAAAACGAAATAAAACAAAAACCAAGAAAAAACAAACGTAAAGAAAACTAAATGAAGGAAAAAAACACATATTTCACGAGGAACACACGAGAATACCTTTAGGCACGAAAAAATACATAAAAACCCCACAAAATAAAAAGAAATAATAAAAAAAACAGGTAAATAACACAAAATAAATAAATAAAGGAAAAAACATATCACGAGGAAGACACTAGAATATCTTTAGGCACACACACACACACACAATAAATAAATAAATAAATAAATAAATAATTAAAGCCTAAACCACGGAAAAAAACACGTAAATAGAACAAAATTAAGAAAAAAAAACACCCATATATCACGAGGAACACACTAGAACACCATCAAACACCAGAAAAAAACACAAAAAACAAGAAAAAAACAAGTAGATAAAACAAATAAAACCCAGACCAAATAAAACACACCACTATACCAAAACAAAGAAAAAAAACACCCAAATTATAACATCACAAGAAACACACTATAAGAGAGAGAGAAAATATTTAGGCACGTAGACAGGAGATTTGCCGCCAGATGGTGTTGGCGAGAGAGAGAGAGAGGGGCGGAGGGAGAGGGAGAGGGAGAGGTAGAGACACCAGTAGTGTGCGCGCAGAGAGTCACCAGCCACAGTAAGGGTGGTGCAGGCGCCCCT
>JAHFWG010000269.1:26137-46126 GCA_020233015.1 Callinectes sapidus | reverse complement strand
GCCACACCCACACCCACACACACACACACACACACACAGTATTATTACTTGCAAAATCTTTTATTCCCTTTATAAAATACGAACACATTTCTTTATTACTTTTTTTCTTTCTATCTTTTCTCTTGTTACTATTATCTTTTATTCGCTTTTATTCATGGTTTTATTTCTGTATATCATTCTTGTCTCTCTCTCTCTCTCTCTCTCTCTCTCTCTCTCTCTCTCAATGTCAGGCCTGTTTTTGTTCCCCACACACACACACACACACACACACACACACGCACCTGTCTGTCTTTCTGGCTAATGTTACAGGTGTTGGTGGTGTTGATTTCAGGTGTATCGGGTGCCAGAGACAGCCACGGTGTTGTTGAGGTAAGAAAATGTTAAGTGGTGTGGTTTTTCTTTTTCTTGTTAATGCTTTTTTGTATTCACTTTTTCTCTATTTTTCTCTGTTGTTTATTTATTTATTTATTTGTTTTGTTATTAGTTACTTTTGATCGGTTTATTTTATTTATTCATCTATTTATTCTACAGTTTATTCATTTTTGCAGGTTTTGTATTGGTTTTCATTTATAATTTTGTATTTTTTTGTTTTTCATTGATTTACTACTTTTTTTATATCTATCTACATTTAAGAGTTATATATTTTCATTAATTATTTTACCTCATTGAACTGTTTGCTTATTATTTATCTTCCTATCTTATTTAACTAACATCAATAGACAGCAATATTAAAAAAAACATTAAATTTGAGCTTTGGAATTAAAACTTGTCCATTATAGGTAAAGTTTTTTCATTTTCTCTTTATTTTTCTTTCTGTCTTTATGTCATTTTAAAATTTCATGTATTATATATTATTGTGCATTGTATATTTTATTCCTTTTCACTTATTTCTGCAATTTGCTCTTTATTTTCCTGGCGTTTTCTTGACACGACCTTTATTTTTCTTTGTCTTTATGTCATTTTGAAATTTCATGTGTTATATATTATTACGCATTGTATATATCATTCCTTTTCACTTATTTCTGCAATTTGCTCTTTATTTCCTGGCGTTTTCTTGACACGACCTTTATTTTTCTTTCTGTCTTTATGTCATTTTGAAATTTCATGTATTATATATTATTACGCATTCCTTTTCACTTATTTCTGCAATTTGATCTTTATTTTCCTGGCGTTTTCTTGACACGACCTTTATTTTTATTTCTGTCTTTATGTCATTTTGAAATTTCATGTATTATATATTATTACGCATTCCTTTTCACTTATTTCTGCAATTTGCTCTTTATTTTCCTGGCGTTTTCTTGACATGACCTTTATTTTCTTTCCAGTGGCGGTATCAAGTTTGGTGACCTTTCAGAAGATGATGGTAAGATGGCCCACCACTCTTCTCATCAATCTCTTTCATATCAACACACCTTTTTTTTTAATTCTATTTCATTATTTAATCTTGTCCAACTTTCTCATAACATTCCCAGTACTTCTCTTCTCAATCTCATTCATATCAACACACCTTTTTTTTTAATTCTATTTCATTATTTAATCCTGTCCAACTTTCTCACAACATTCGCTGCACTTCTCTTGTTTCTATTATCTCAACGTAATAATAATGATAAAGTTTCTACATACTAAGAAAATGCATCATAATCCCTAAAAAATAGCTAAGAAAATGCATCCCAGTACCTAACCTAACCTAATATAACTTTCTCCTAACCTAACATAACTAATTTCCCCCCAAAAGCTGTGATATTTCAAGAGAACCTTTTAAAGTCCAAATAATAATAAAAGTAGCTAAGAAAATGCATCATAATCCCTAAAAAAATAGCAGAGAAAATGCACCACACTACCTAACCTAACCTAATATAACTTTCCCCTAACCTAACATAACTAATTTCCCCCCAAAAGCTGTGATATTTCAAGAGAACCTTCTTAAGCCCAAATAATAATAAAAGTAGCTAAGAAAATACATCAAAATAGCTAAGAAAATGCACCCCAGTACTTAACCTAACCTAATTTAACTTCCCCCTAACATGAGTCCAAATAATAATAAAAGTAGCTAAGAAAATATATCATAATCCCTAAAAAGATAGCCAAGAAAATGCCTAACCTAACCTAACCTAACATAACTCATTTTCTCCCAACAGCTGTGATATTTCAAGAGAACCTTTTAAATTCCAAATAATAAAGTAGCTAAGAAAATGTATCATAATCCCTAAAAAAATACTTAAGAAAATGCCTAACCTAACCTAACCTAACCTAACCTAACTAATTTCCCTCCCACAGCTGTGATATTTCAAGAGAACCTGCTGAAGTCCATGATGCAGATAGAGAACACCTTCTTCTCCCTGGCTGAGACCTGCTCCAAGAACTGCCTGGTGATATGTGACAGAGGAACCATGGATGCCTCGGCTTGTGAGTATTGGGGTGGTGGTGGTGGTGGTGGTGGTGGTGGTGTGTGTGTGTGTGTGTGTGTGTGTGTGTGTGTGTGTGTGTGTGTGTGTGTGTGTCTATCTATTTCTCTATTTCTCCACCAGCAATACTTTCACCATATCTCTCTCTCTCTCTCTCTGCATGTCTCTATTTCTCCTTCTGTCTCTCTCTTCTCCCATCTTTCTATCTCTATCTCCCCATTTACTTCTCTCTCTCTCTCTCATCAGTTATTCTCCACCCCATCTCTCTCTCTTTCTCTCTCCCTCATCAGCTATCTTTCACCCCATCTCTCTATCCCTATCTCCCCATTTACTTCTCTCTCTCTCTCTCTCATCAGCTATCTTTCACCCCATCTCTCTCTCTCTTTCTCTCTCCCTCATCAGCTATCTTTCACCCCATCTCTCTCTCTCTCTCTCATCAATATTAACCCATCATCTACCACAGCATCTCTCCACATCTTGCACTCTCTCTCTCCCCATCAATATTAACGCATCATCCACCACAGCATCTCTCACTCACTCTCTCTCACTCTCTCTCACTCTCCCTCTCCCTCTCTCCCGGCCAGTCATCCCCGAGGAGCGATGGGAGGAGATAATGCGTCGTAACGGTTGGAATCCCGTCGACCTGCGTGACACTCGCTACAACCAAATTATCCACATGGTCTCGGCTGCAAATGGAGCGGAGGCCTTCTACTCCACTGAGGTAAGCAACGGAACTTAGTATATGATGATTCTCTCTCTTTTTTTTTTTTTTAATGGTTGTAATGTTTTTTTTTTTTGGTATAAGATAATTCTCTATTTTTTTTCTATGGATTGTGTTTTTTTTTGTGTGTGTGGTTATTTTTATGTTTTTTACTTTGCTTGTGGTTATTTTTATGTTTTTTACTTTGCTTGTGGTTTTTTTGTTTTTTTTTGTGGTTATTTTTAAGTTTTTTACTTTGCTTGTGTTTTTTTGTTTTTTTGTGGTTATTTTTATGTTTTTTTACTTTGCTTGTGTTTTTTTTGGTATTTTTTGTGGTTATTTTTATGGTTTTTACTTTGCTTGTGTTTTTTTTGTTTTGTTTTTTTGTGTGGTTATTTTTATGTTTTTTACTTTGCTTGTGTTTTTTTTTTGTTTTTTTTGTGTGGTTATTTTTGTTTTTTGACTTCGCAATGTTTTGTTTAGTGTGGTACTTTCTTTCTTCTTCTAATTTTATTGTGATGTTTTTTTTTTGTTTTTTTTTGTGGTTATTTTTATGTTTTTTTTTACTTCGCTATGTTTAGTTTATTGTGGTACTTTCTTCTTCTAATTTGACGTATCATCTTCTGTTTGTCGTCTTTCATTATTATTTTTTCCTTTTTTGCTCTTCATTGGTATCTATTTAATATCTCTCATCATTTTCCCCATTAACTTATCTATATGATGTCCACTTCTTTATTACCTTCTGTGTTTCTTGTTTTTCTATTCCACCTTTTACATTTTTCTAATTCAAATCTTTACCACCTGTTTTTTTTTCCCCATTCTATCATTTATAACTCCATCTTCACCTCAATAAAAAGTCAACATCACCTCTCATTTCCATAACTATTCATTCTATTCATCTGTACATCTTATCACAACTTTCCCAACATCATTTGCAATTCATTCACCACCACCACCACATCATCACTTTATATTCACTGTCCTTCACTATCGGTCATCTTTTATCATGTGTTAATATTAATATCTATTGGTTGGGTTCACTCTCTATCACTTTCATTACAGCAGCTTGTTAATGGAAACTCTATGCAACACTACTAAGTTAATTGTATGACTATATTGAGTTTCCTCTAAAGAATATAAGTGTTTTTGTTTACGCTGCATCAAGTATTATTCTGATTGTTTACATTAAGAGACAAGTAGTAATATTATTTGATTTACGATGAAAGATGAGTATTTATTTATCTACATTAAGACAAGTACCATATCTTTTTGTTGTGTTTAATGTGAGAGACAAATATTACTTCACCCATTAATCTTGAGTAGTCAGTATAATTTCACTTATCCACATTACTAGACAAGCACCATTGTTTGATTTACATACACTATCCAATGCATATCTACATTAATAAGTACCATATTTTTTTGCCTTATTTACCGTGAGAGACAAGTATTATTTTACCTATTAAACTTGAGTAATGAGTATAATTTCACTTATCCACATTACTAGACAAGCACCACTGTTCAATTTACATACACCATCCAATACATATCTACATTAATAAGTACCACATTTTTTTGCCTTATTTACCTTGATAGACCAGTATTATTCCACCCATTAAACTTGAGTAATGAGTATCACATATCCACATTAATAGACAAGCACCACTGTTCAGTTTACACACATATATTATTCTATTAACACTGGGATCATTATTATCATTATTTCCCACAGGACCACGCCACACGCAGCGAGAACCTGTCCCTGGCGAGGCATCTGGACAACCGCGCCGCTGAGGCCTGGGTGGGACATCCTTACTTTGATGTCATCGATAACTCCACTGAATTTGACTCTAAGGTAACGACAACAACAACAGGAGGAGGAGGAGGAGGAAAGGACTTGTTGGAGGTGGAGGAGGAGGAAGGGAGAGTTATTGGAGGAGGAGGAGGGAGGGAGTTAATGGAAGGAAAAGGAGGAGGAAGAGGAAGGGATTTGTTAGAGAAGGAGGAGGAGAAGGAGGAAACAAAGAGGAAGAGGTAGAAGATAAAATTGCATACAAAATAAAAAAAAAAACTGACAGAAACAAGACAAAAAAATAAAACAACAAACCACTAAAAAAACAAACTAAAAACACAACAGAAGGAGGAGGTAGAACATAAAATTACATACAAAATAAAAAAAAAAACTGACAGAAACAAGACAAAAGAATAAAAACAAAACACTAACAACAACAACAAACTACACACACACACACACAAACACAAACACAAACACATCAATCCCAACCAACCAACCAAACACAACCCCACACCCCACCTCACCCCCAGACAGCAGTACTCACCCCTTCACTAATGCTTCTCGTTGGTGTTGTCGTTGGTGTTGTTGGTGTTGACAGATCCGTCGTATGATCAGCGCGGTGTGCCTGAAGCTTGGCATAGACACTGGTGACCGCCTCAGCTCCAACGCCAGGAAGGTGAAGTTCCTGGTGAAGGGACCGCTGCCTCAGGACTCCGTGTTCCCTAACTTCCAGGTCAGGACTCGCTAACTGGCTGACGGGGGTGAAATAATGTGGGTCAAAAATAAGTGGAAATTGTGAAATAACGGAGATTTTTGTTTATATTTTGTTTATTTGGTATGTTTTTGGTGTGTTTATTCATGTTTTTTTTATAGTTAATGATGTGGATGTGAGGTTACTTATTTTGTGAGAGAGTGTGTAAGAGAGAGAGTGAGATTGTGAGTTGAAATTATGAAGTAATGGACTTATTTTGTTGTTTATTTGTTATTTTTTGGTGTGTCTATTCATGTTTTTTTCTAGTAAATAATTTGGATGTACAGTTACTTAATGTGTGAGTGTAAGAGAGAGAGAGAGAGTGTGAGACTGTATTTCTAGCTGTGAGTGTGAACAGAATGTCATATTAATCTTTTTTCCTTCCTGTTTTTTTCTTTTTTTTTTTTTTTCTTTAGGATTTCAACGTGGAACACATTTACCTGCGCACCAATTCCCGGAAGATGCAGGCCAGACTCAGGAAAAGAGGCAAGAATGGTGAGTGAGTGGACACTGTATTTTGTTAATAACCTCACTATCATAAACATTTCTTCTCTTTCTCTCTCTCTCTCTCTCTCTCTCTCTCTCATTTATTCTATTACTTTTATTTCCACATTGTGTTCATTTTTTTATCTTATTTTGAATTGATTTTTTTACTTTTTACTGATATTTTTTTCCTTATTTTTATTCTGCTTTCTTATCTTATTTTTTTCCTTCCTTCACTCTTTTTCTACCTCAGGAAAGGATTAGTAAGTTGCTGTTTATATTTATTTTTGCTCCACCTACATTATTAACACTTCTAATTCCTGTTTTTTGTTGTTATTCTTATTCCATTTCTATCTGGATTCAAAACACACTCTAACCTAACCTAACCTTGCCCATCTCAAAGCTACATTATATATTATCTTTTTTATTTTATTTTTTTATTTTTTTTCATTGTTATTATCATCAAATCTTAAACTAACTATCCCCCCAAACCATTAAAGCTACATTACTAACACCTCTTATTATTGTTACTTTCACTTATTATTCCTGTTTTCATTCTATAACCTTCAAAACAGTACCTAACCATCTAATTTCCCATCCAGATCACTAAAACTGCATTACCAACACTTCATTATTATTATTTTCACTGTTATCATTCCTATTTTTCATTCTACAACCTTCAAAACAGTTCCTAACTAAACCAGACCACTAAAACCTCATTACCAACACTTCATTATTATTATTGTCACTATTATCATTCCTATTTTCATTCTACAAAACAGTATTACCTTCACTATTTTTATTCTACAACCTTCAAAACAGTATTACTTTCACTATTATCATTCCTATTTTTCATTCTACAACCTTCAAAACAGTATTACTTTCTACAATCTTCAAAACAGTATTATTGTCACTATTATCATTCCTATTTTCATTCTACAACCTTCAAAACCTAACCTAACCTAACCTAACGTTCCACCCCAGGCCACCATAGCTACACACACACCATACGCAAGCCAGAGCAGCTGGGGCAGATTGTGGAGGTTAAGACACCCATCAGCCAAAGAGACTGGACCAACATGTCAGCTCAGATGGATGAACACCACCTCAAGATATTCAAGAAGAGGCGTTGCTTCCTTCACAATAACCAGTACTTCCAGCTGGACATTTACCAGGAACCGTGTCACAAGAGGTATGAAAATATTGTGGTGTTTTAATGGTTTTTTTCATGGTATTCCTAACTGCCTTTCAGTACTGGGATGTTGTACTGTTTTTTGTCATTTTGTGTTTTTCCTGTGGGTATTTTTAAGCTGTTTCAGTACTGGGGCATCTTTTTACCAGTTTTCTCTATGTTTTCTTCCTGGTATTCTTAACTGCCTTTCAGTACTGGGATGTTGTACTGTTTTTTGTTTTTTTTTGTGTTTTTCCTGCAGGTATTTTTAAGCCGTTTCAGTACTGGGGTGTGTTTTTACCAGTTTTGTCTATATTTTTTTCCTGGTATTCCTAACCCCCTTCAGTACTGGGATGTTGTACTGTTTTTTATATTTCCTGCAGGTATTTTTAACCCATTTCAGTACTGGGGCACATTTTTACCACTTTTCTCTATGGTTAGATGCTTCTATTGACATTATTGAAGGATAAGGAGATCAGGAAATGAATAACCAGCGTGTGTACCATTTTAAACCCCACATGAATTTCCGAAGCTCTACAAAATCAACAAATAATAAGCAGAATTAATAAAAAAACCCATTCTATCATATTGTCTTAACGGCCCATTCTGCTACAGGTGTGAGGGTCTGATCCTGCTGGAGACGTACACCACACTAACATCGGAGGAGCTGCAGCGGCGCCTCCCTTCCTTCCTCAAGATAGAGAGTGACGTGACCGGCCGCCCAGACTACTCCATGTTCAACCTCAGCCTGAGAGACGAGTGGGGCGTCACCAACAAATTCTGTGTCAACATTGCAGGTTAGAGAGAGAGAGAGAGAGAGTCTGGCAGCAACACACCCCTTGCCCTGCCCCCCCCCACCCCACCATACCCTGCTCCACCCTGCTCCACCCTCCCTCTGCTTCCATAGACTCAGTGAAGTGTGTGCCGTGAGTCTGTGCCACATTGAGAAACACTGCATTGCTCCCACACTACTATTTCAAAAGGTTCTTGGAGTGAGGCTAGTTTTTCAAGGGTGTTTCTGTGGTTTTAATGACTAATTTATGTGAGGAACACCCTTAGAAATACAGTTTATCATCTCTGTGGTCTTTGGAAGTAGTGGTGGTGAGAGAGCTGTTCCATTGCTATTTTACAAGGCTTCTGTTTGAGTGAGGCATGTTTTTCAAGGGTGTTTCTGTGGTTCTAGTGACTATTTTATGTGAGGAACACCCTTAGAAATACAGTTTATCATCTCAGTGGTCTTTGAAAGTAGTGGTGGTGAGAGAGCTGCTCCATTGCTATTTTAAAAGGCTCTGGAGTTAGGCATGTTTTTCAAGGGTGTTTCTGTGGTTCTAGTGACTAATTTATGTGAGGAACACCCTTAGAAATACAGTTTATTATCTCTGTGGCCTTTGAAAGTAGTGGTGGTGAGAGAGCTGCTCCATTGCTATTTTAAAAGGCTCTGGAGTTAGGCTAGTTTTTCAAGGGTGTTTCTGTGGTTTTAATGACTAATTTATGTGAGGAACACCCTTAGAAATACAGTTTATCATTTTTGTGGCCTTTGCAAATAGTGGTGGTGAGAGAGCTGCTCCATTGCTATTTTAAAGGGGTTCTGTTTGAGTGATGCAAGTTTTTCAAGGGTGTTTCTGTGACTCACCTGGAAAACGCTCTTAGAAATACAGTTTATCATCTCAGTGGTCTTTGAAAGTAGTGGCGGTGAGAGAGCTGCTCCATTGCTATTTTAAAAGGCTTCTGTTTGAGTGATGCAAGTTTTTTAAGGGTGTTTCTGTGGTTCAAATGACTAATGGACAAAGTTACTATTTAATATGCCACAGAAACACCCTTACGAATGTGGCTTTTCATCGCTGTGGCCTTTGAAAATAGCGATGGTGAGAGAGCAGTGTTTCCAAATGTAGGCTGGTGGTGAAGTAGAGTGTGTGTGTGCGTGTGCGTGTGTGTGTGTGTGTGGTGTGTTCACTCTGCCATGGGACTCTTGTGCTGCCAGTCCTGCCTCACTCTTCTCTCCAAGCAAGTGTGACTGCTCTTACCCTATTTATTCTGTACTCTGCGGCGAGGAACATTTATTTTTGCCACCATTTCTTACGCCAGTTCTTGGTTGACCGTCACCTGAGTTAGTCTCCGCCAGTTACTACAAGCGTGACTGTCGGGTTTGTAATCTCACACACTTCTACGCTTCACCCATACATATTTCAGGCTGTTTAAATTGATGTGTTTTGTTTTTGTTTTTAAGGCGTTTTTATGGTTCTAGAGGCAGAGTGGCGAGGTTTCTGCATTGTTAGCTGGAGGAACGCTCTTGGAAACTGTGCTAATCATCTCTATAGCCGGTTTTTTTGAGGTGTTTTTATGGTCTATCGCCTGTCTTTCCCACACGCACATGCACACGCACACACGCACACACACACACACACACACACACACACACATCTTCCTATCATTCTATCAAAGCCTTTATTCAGAAACCCTTTTAAATCACACCATTCAAAAGCTCTTAATGGGTTTTTAGTCATGTTTTTGTGGTTTTAGTGACAGATTAACAAGATTTCTACATTACTATCAGGAGAAATAACATGAGGAACACAGCTAGTCATCTCTGTAGCTTTGGAAATTAATGGTGGTGAGAGAATTAAGAGTTTCTGAAGAGGGGCTAAACACACACACACACATACACACACACACACACACACACACATCTTCCACACCACTCCTTCCTTCCCCCCCAAAAAAAAATCATTCAAAGTCAACATAAATTCATTCAACATTCCATTTGTATATTGAGTCTCATGGCCACCACAACCCAGAACATCCTATGCTAAGAATGACCAGTGAGTGTGTGAGTGAGAGAGAGAGAGAGAGGGGAGAGAGTTTACAGGTTACCTACCCCCCTGGGACTGCTTGCTACTGCTGCAGGGGAGACACACGGATGTTGACGCCAGGGAGAGAAAGAGAGAGAGAGAGAGAGAGAGAGAGAGAGAGAGAGAGAGAGAGAGAGAGAGAGAGAGAGGGAGAGGGAGAGAATTAAATGACACTTTGCTATTTTTTGAGTAAGAGAAATGCTACAATGGTCTGAGCTGGAGAGAGAGAGAGAGAGAGAGAGAGAGAGAGAGAGAGAGAGAGAGAGAGAGAGAGAGATGGTTTCATGCACAAAAAAATGCATTAAAAACCTTGAAAAACACGGTTGATGAGCTAAACATAAGCTAAACAAGACACAAAGCACAAAATATAAATCAATACTACAAACGTGTGTGTGTCTTTCCTGCACAATAAATAAAATAAATAAATACATGCATTAAAAAAACAATTTATGTCTGTGTGGCTTTGAAAAACACCCTTAATGAGCCAAAAATAAGGTAAACAAGACACAAAGCACAAAATACAAATCAGTGTATGTGTCTTTCCTGCACAATAAATAAATAAATAAATAAATAAATAAAATAAAATAAAATAAAATAAATAAATACATTCATTAAAAACCCAATCTACATTTCTATGGCTTTGAAAAACACCCTTAATGAGCCAAAAATAAGCTAAACAATACACAAAGCACAAAATACAAATGAATACAGCAGCCGTGTGTGTCTCCTGCAGCAATACATGAGTGAAAATGATACAATAATATAACCCCTGATCTATCCCAGGTCACAGTGCAATATACATAAGTAACCCAAAACATACATACGTACATACATAGGCAGAAAGAAATGCATCAATACAGAGGAATGCATGCTGTACTTTTCTGCTTGTCATCATCATAGTAGGATAGTAGTGATGGATATGTTACTATTACCACTATTGTGCATCATCACTGCTCTATTGTTATTGATAGGAAATCTTGTGTGACATATCGTTCCTTTTCTTTATTTATGCTTTTCATGGGTTTGGGTTATTTTCTGTGGTGTGTGTGTGTGTCTGTGTGTGTGTGTGTGTGTGTGTGTGTGTGTGTGTGTGTGTGTGTGTGTGTGTGTGTGTGTGTGTGTGTTACAGAAATTAAATTGAAGCAGAATCCAAAAATAAAACCAATAATACAAGATGAGGTTGAAGGGAGATGAAGAACTGTGATAAAAAAAACAATACTTAATGAGAGAATATCAAAGAACCCTATAGCAGTTAATGAAAAGGTTAAGTTTGAGAATAATAATAATAATAATAATAATAATAATAATAATAATAATAATAATAATGATAACAATAATAATAATAATAGCGATAATATTAAGCATTTTGGCTGTGGTATTGATAAAGACAGTGTGTGGTGTGGCCAGTAAGAGGCAAAACATTAACACTAAGATAGACAACTAACATTGGAATGGAAGAGAATTGAGTTATAGAGTCACAGAAAACGATAGATTTTTTATATGCATTACCGTTCTCTTGACATTACACTGAATTATGAAGTGAAAGAGATGATTTGAAGAGTTACCAAAATAAAAGAAAGAGAAAGAAAACTATTTATAATGTTAGTAAATCAAAGAAAAGGAAATACAAGTTGATGAAATAGATGCAGACACTAAACATGACTTTAATGAAGGAGAATGTTTGAAGTTAGTCACAGCGAAGGATAGTATTGGATAGAAGTGATGGATGCGGTACTATTTATTTATGTTATTTCTTGTCTTTGCTTTTTGAGTGTGATTTAATTAGCAGATTAATTTACTTCATCTGTTCATATCATTCCTTTAGTGTGTCTGTTCATATATTTCTTTTTTATCATTTTAGTAAGTTAATATATTTTCTTAAGGTAGGGTAATTATTAGGTTCCATTTTATCAACATTGTCATTCTCTTAACACAAATGCAGTTTTTTCTGTTATCATTGCCATTACTAAATTATTAATGGAAGTTTTTTTAATGTGTGTGTTATTAATACCAATAATGTCGTTCTTTTCTCTGGTTTAAGGTAAGAATGCAGTTTTGTGTTGATTAATGTCATTTTCTGATTAACGGAAACGGTTTGATGTATTACGATAGCGATGAAACCTAATGAGAAGTGACTGTGTCCTGTGAGCTTATTGATAACGTTCCTTAACCCCTTCAGTACCTTGACACATTTTTATATCTATCATCCTTAACATCTGCCAGTTTTATATAGCTTCAGTTAATTATTGGGGATTAAGATGGTGAGGTTTCTGGTCATTAATCTCTTCACCTCCATAGACCCTCCCTAATGTCATTCAAATCATCTACTCCCACCTAAAGACTTGTGATAAAAATGTGTCCCAGTACTGAAAGGGTTAAAGGTGTGTTCACTTTCTCACTGTGTTTGTTACAGCTGTTCAAAGGCAAAGTTAACCCCTTCAGTACTGGGACACATTTTGACCTTCAGTTTTGGGTACAATTAGATGATTTTATTGAAGAAAGGGTCTGTGGAGGTCAGAAGATTAATGGGCCAGAGTCTGTACTGTTCTAATGCCCCACATGAGTTTCTGAAGGTGTATAAGTCAACAAATAAGCAGAATATGAAAATGCATCCCAGTACTGAAGGGGTAACATGAACAGTCATTGTGTGAGTGTATGAATGATGAAAGAATTGTATATCTGTTGTATTGAGGGATATTTCAATGCCATATTATCTGTTATTTAATTGTTCTAGCTTTGTTGTGTGGTGACATAAGGGGAAAATTTTAAAGTATGTTGTTATCTTTTAATGAGTGAATTAGTCCCTCTTTAAGATTTCACTGTGATTAGTTTAATTTGAGGTGGTTTGTGTGAGTATTGGTTCCTCTAAGGACTTGTGTGTGGGTAGGGAAACTGTAGCTTTGTTTTTATGTGTTGATTTCTTCAGGATTTGAGTGTCAAGTTACTAATATTACAGGAACAACGGCTTATGTTTTTGTGTATGTAGTTCCTTCAGAGTTTGACCAAAGTGTTAGTGGAAATTTTAGCTTATATTTTGTGCATTGTTTCGTTTAACCCCTTCAGTACTGGGACACATTTCTACCGTGACTTTTTGGGGTACGATCAGATGATTTTTATTGACGATAGGAAGGGTCTGTGGGGGTCAAAAGATTACCAGTCTGTATTACATGTTCTAATCCCCATATGAGTTTCTGAATGTGTGTAAAATCATTGAATAGTAACCAGAATGAATGTTGAAATGTGTCGTAGTGCTGAAGGAGTTAAGATTTGAGTGTTGAACTAATAATAGAGAGACATTTCAGCTTATATTTTGTGTCCTAGTTCATTTTAGAGTTTGACTGTCATTAGGGAAAAATTTCTAAGGTTCATATTTTGTCCATTGGTTCACTTAGGACAAGAGACCACAAGTGTTACTGCCTGTAATACAAGGACAGCAATGTATGTGACTGAATGCTGCACAATTAACAAGCAAAAACAGCATCTTTCTGAGTTTAATATAAATATACATACACCACAACCCTCTTCATCACCTTTCTAAACTTTAACCTGTGTGTTCTAACCTTGCTTCACCCAAACAGAGAGAGAAACAGAAACTGGTTAGCAAATAGAGAGTAGTAACTGATTGAGATAACATGAAAATAGAGTGAAGGCAGACATTATCCTGCAGTTCAAAGGTAGACATAAATGAGAGAGGATTGAGAGAGAGAGAAAGAGAGAGACAGAAACTGGTTAGCAACTAGAGAGAGTAGTTACTGACTGAGATAACATGAAAATAGAATGAAGGCAGACATTATCCTACAGTTCAAAGGTAGACACAAATGAGAGAGGATTGAGAGAGAGAGTGAGACAGAAACTGGTTAGCAAATAGAGAGTGTAATAAATAACTGAGTAAGACAATGTGAAGATAGACTAAAGTTAGACCTTATACTGCAGTTCAAATAGACAAAGAGAGAGAATTGAGTGGTAGAGCAAAAACACAAGTTGACACAAGATATTCTGTTCCCTAATGCATTCTCTCTGTAGGTTCTGTAATTGAAATATTTGGAGATAAAGTACCTTCACACAGTTTGTTGAAGAAAATAGTTAGATTTATGGATAGATGCAGATGATAAGTTGGTTAGAAAGTTAAGATTTGAAATGGAAATAGAAAGAGATAGAAAGACATTGGTTCTGAAATAAAGAGTTAGTAATGAATGGAGCAGACTCAGTAATATGGCTGTAAAATTACTGCAGCCAAAAAAAAAACTTGAGAAGCAAAAAAAGATCAAATGAAATGGGAAGTAAAGAAGAAAGTAGAAAAAGTCAAACAAACACACTTTTCTGAATTATCACACAAAAACAAACTTAACTCCAAGGAAAAAAAAAAGGAAAGAAAAATAATAATAGAAAAACATCACTTCTCCTTTACTGTCACACAAAACTCAAACAAAAAAACAAAGACAAGAAAAACAATAATTAAACCCAACCATAACACAAAACCCCACAACATAACAAACACAACACAAAAAAAAAGAAGAAAAAACAAACAAACCAATAAAAACAAAATGATAAAACCATAACACAAAACAAAAAAACCAGCGTAACACAAAGACACTCCCAGCAACACAAGACTCTGCCAGTGTTGTGTAAGGGATAGTGAGAGAGAGAGGCAAGGGTGGATGGGTGGTTGGCTGGCTGGCTAGCTCCCCCCCCTCCCCCCTCCCCCCCCACAGTGGCTGATGATGAAAGGTGAGTGTTGAATACCTTCCCTTTTTCCCTCTCCTTTGCATTGCTTCCTTTGCTACCGAGATGTTTGTTTATTTAGTGTTTTTGTTATTATTTTATTCATTTTTTTTGTTTCTCGTTGGGTAAGTGTTGTTAGTTGTAATTTTTGTTATTTCTTTTTATGATTATTTGTTTATTTTTATTTATCTTTTATTAATTTTGGTTTTGTTATTTATTTTTTAATGATGGGAAAATATTATCTCTTGCAGGATGTATATATGTATATATTTTTTAGTTTATTTTCAGTCTTTTCTTCTTTTCCTTTTATTTCAGTGATGGGATATAATTTTTCTCCTTTTATTTGTAAGAGAACATTTTCTTTACATTAGTTTCTGTTTTTCTGTTTTTTCATGGACGGATAATGTACATATTTCTTAGGAATGTGAAAATGCGAATGAATCAGATCTCTCAATTAATAGAGAATAGTAGCAGCAGCAGCAGCAGTAGTAATAGTAGCAGCAACAGTAATAGCAGCAGCAGCAGCAGTAGTAGTAGTAGTAGTAGTTTATTCCCCATAGTCTTACAATGACACACACAAACATACACACAGGAAGAGTTAAAAGCATGCTGTGTCCACTACTAACATTAATACTCTCTTTACCAGCACTAATACACTATCACATGCACCAACACCACACCACACCACTATCTTTTCTATCTCACTCACTCACTGCACCACCACCACCACCACCTGCCTGCCTGCCTGCCTCCCTGCTGATGTGTGTGTGTGTGTGTGTGTTATCTAGTCTTCCTTCTGTTTGTTACACTGTCAGGTTAGGTAAGAATGGAATAGTTTTGTTGTATATCATTCTTATATTTGTTTTTTATGAAGGATTTTGTGTTGATTTGGTTTGTAAAGGAGTGTGTGTGTGTGTTGATTTGACAGGTGAAAGTTTAGTTAGTTTGGTGTATATTATTCTTATGTTTAGTTTTCATGAAGGATTTTGTGTTGGTTTGTAAAGGAATGTGTATTTTGATATGTGAATGTTATGTTGGTTTGGTTTGTGAGAGATCTTGTGTTTTGTTAATGAGACAGTTTGTGTGCGTGTGGTTTATAGAGATGGTAATTTGTTTTTTTAAAAGATCTTGTGTTTATTTGGTGTAAAAAGAGGTTTGTTGTATTATAAGTGGGGAGAATGCAATAGCTGTATATAGTAGCATGTTATTCCTACTTACTTTCACTCATTGGATTTATAAAAGAGAAATTTTGCATAGAATATAATAGTTTATTTATCTGTCTGTCGGTCTGTCTGTCTCTCTTTCTAACAATCCTTCATGACACTCAAATCTCCACAAAAAACACCCTTCAACACCAACACAAACAGACCTAATCACACACACACAAACATACACTCTTTACCACACCTAACCTAACCATGTGCCCTCCCCCCAACAGTTGCCGCAGACCACAATGTACCAGCGTGTGGATCCTGCCCCAGCTCAGACCTCGACCTGCAGCGCCGCCAACGCACTGACACATCCCCAAACTCCACCCTGGCCTCCATCGCGCCCTACAACCCAATCCTGCCGTGCGAGATGGAGATGAGGAACAAGGACGGGGAGCTGGTGGTGGGATCTGCCCCGGCCAACCCTGTGTGTGTGACGTCCGCCCCTATAAGGATTACCAATGGGTTCAATGCGCCGGAACACTAGTACAGGGGTTCCTACACTCTGTGGCTGCTGGGAAAGGGGATCTGGGAGGGGTTTGGGGGATTAAGGGGTTTTTGAGAGAAGAGGATCAGGGTATATTGAGTTTGAAAAAGGATCAGGGAGTCTTATCAAGTGAAGAGGATTTAAAGTGTTTTTGTAATGATGTGAAGGTGTTTTAAGTGTGTTTGTTGGTGAGTAAAAGGGATCAGAGTATACTTTTTTGTCTAGTAAGGATCAAGAAGGGTTTTAAAAAGGATTCAGGCAATTTTTATAGTCACCGAAGAGAATCACTGAGCTTTTCTATGTAAGGGAACAAGATGGAGTGTTTTAGCTATGACAATGAGGGTTGACAGGGTTTTTATATCTACAGACAAAATGATTCATGGAGTTTGTTGAAAGGATTAACTGAATAAAGATGGTTTACTGACATGAAAATAGGATGAAAGATAGGCAGAAATTAAATAAAGAATAAAAGGAAGGAAGGGAAGAGGAAATAGGAAGAAATGAAAAGGTGGACAAAAGGAAATACTAAACAGAAACGAGAATAAAAGTAAAGAAGGGAAGATAGGAATGAAGAATGCAAGAGAGAGGAACAAATGTAAAATAAACTCTTTAGAAATGGATAGAATGAACTAGATGAATCATTATGAATAGGAGTGATAATAGAAGTGTTACTGCTGTTATTATATGCATCAATTATTGTGATATTGTGCCTAAATGTATTAGTACGTGTGTGTGTGTGTGTGTCTGTGTGTGTGTGTGTGTGTGTGTGTGTGTGTGTGTGTGTGTGTGTGTGTGTGGACAAGTATTACCCCAGCATAAGTCTGTCAGGAAATGGAGCTAGTGATAGTATTTTAGTGTGTTATTATCTACCAAGCTGGCTGGTGTGTGTGTGTGTGTGTGTGTGTGTGTGTGTGTGTGTGTGTGTGTGTGTATCTGTGTGTGTGTGTGTGTGTCTGTGTGTGTGTGTGTGTGTGTGTATGTCTGTGTCTGTGTGTGTCTGTGTGTGTGTGTGTGTGTGTGTGTGTGTGTGTGTGTGTGTGTTGTAAGAGAAAATATATATTTGCTCAGAGAAGTAATAGTATTTATGGAACATTATATCATAGACTTATTCATTAGTGACATATATATATTTATGCATATGTAATCTGTAGTCATGTGTTGATTTGAAGCAGATGTTTGCCGAGTCTGTGTTTTGACCTTGTTGTTGTTGTTGTTGTTGTTGTTCGTGAAGGGCAACATTGCAACTAAACTGCCCTCTTTCCTTTTATCTATTCTTTTTTTCCTGTTTTTGACTTTCTTTTCAGTAAGGAAGTTGAGTTTTTTTCTCTTATTACTCTCTCTCTCTCTCTCTCTCTCTGGCAACTTATTTTCTTTGACGTTTCAGGGAGTAAAATTGTATGTTTTTTATTTTATTCTCTCTCTCTGGGCTAGTTTTCCCAAATAAATGGAAAATAGATTACATTGACTTGCCATCACACACACAAGACTGTATGTACTTGAAAAACAAAAAAATGAAACGGTACATCTTTGACAAATTTTACGCTACATATTTTGATTTACATTTACCCGAGTAATTCTTTCCTTTTCAGCGTCGATGCATGGCAAACAGTACGAATGACCCAATAAATGCAAAGTATGTGCAAAATATATATTGGTTTATATATTGAATGTTTTTATTTGATCTAATCTTATTTAATCTTTTTGTTTTTTCCTCCCTCAAGCAGAGATGACCACCAGTGTTCAGAAAAACCACATTTCAACTCATACTTAAATAAATCTCATCAAAATTACACACCACCACCATAAGATTAAAAAAAAGAAAAGAAAAAAAGAAGAGTTATGGTTACAATAAAAAAACGTTCTGATCTGTTGACTGTTGCATAAATAAAAGCCACAAAATTCTGACAAACCCGCGTCTTACTCCACCTGCTTATTCATAACATTTATCCCTCATTTATTGGCAAACACGGATCTGTAAGGGGACTGGCAAATTAATGGGTGGCCCGCATCCCGTAAATTGAGTAAATCTTCAAAAATCACTAGCGCCATTATATTTGATTTGCGCCAATTACTTATGGGAATCAAATTACTCAGTATGGAAAGCTATAACAGATGGAGAGGGTAGGAAAAGCCAACTTGAGACTGGTGTTAAAGTAAAAATTTAGTATTACTTCAACACGAGTCTCTAGTTGTCTTTTCCTTGGTGTTTAAGTAAAAATTGACCATTGTTCTTACCTTTAACGTGAATGGCTGGCTGGAAATGGTGTCCTCTTGAATATATAGAGAGAAAAACAGTCGATTCCTTGCCACCTTCACCACACCTCAGGGTAGCACGGCGCAATGGGGGTAAAAATGGCCTACAATTACATACCAACAGAAAAAATAAAAAAAAGGCTCAGGAAACTATCAACCTAACCACACCTATCCTGAAAAATGCGCCATAATTTACTGTGCCATTTATTTCCTGGAAGCAGCAGCAGCAGGGCCAGCCACACCACTAAGGCGGGTTCACCACTTCTCACACCTCTTCTGTTTGGCCTTTTTGTGGATGTATCACGCCACACACCACCTGCCACAGTCACTCCAGTCTTTATTGAAGCAGTGGGGTGTTGTGGTGATGAGGGACAAGGTGCAGCAAGGAATATAGAAGGTTTTGTGGTAGAAAGTTGAACACAAACAAAGGTAACACTGCCAGACGACTCTTAAATGGCCGCTGGAAAAGTTATCGTACTGTTTCTTACTTACTATTTACTTTATCTTCCTTATTAATTTCCCACTCTTGAGATTTTTGGCCTTAACTCACTGCTATCTCTTATTCTATTAACTTAAGACTGGTTAATGTACTCTTATTTAATTATCTTTTCCATTTTTGTCTTATTTTTTTTACTTTTCCTGCTATTTACTTTATCTTCCTTATTAATTTCCCGTTCCTGAGATTTTTGGCCTTAACTCAATGCTGTCTCTTATTCTATTAACTAAAGACTGGTCAATATACTCTTTTAATTGTATTTCCTATCTTCCTTGTCATTTTAAAAATATTTTTCGTTATTTTGGTTCATTTTCCTTATTAACAAACCACTACTGATCTTTTCCGCCTTAACTCACTGCTGTCTCTTATTCTATTAACTAAAGACTGATCAATATACTCTTTAATAATCTTTTTTATCTTTTTTTTTGTCGATTTTTGTTAATATTTCGCTGTTTCAGGAGTGTGCAGTGAAAGAGTCAAGATTTCAGACAGCATATTATTGTAAGGTTTGGTGTTCAGTAAGTAACCTTTCATTAGAGCTATTCAATTACTTATTACTGTTTCCTTCGCTCGTTTGTTTCCTCTATAGATTTGTATTTTCTTTTGATATATATATATATATATATATATATATATATATATATATATATATATATATATATATATATA